>AWUE01020863.1:0-167105 GCA_001974825.2 Corchorus olitorius | reverse complement strand
CAAAGGAATGTATACATGAAACTTACCAGAGCTTTGACCTTTTTCAGTTTTTCTTCCCTACATCTCTATTGCTTCCATTTTTTCCCCCCAATGCATAACAACAGTATGCATGAAGGGATCCATGACAGATGTTTCTTTTATCCAGGTTAGGACCCTCTCCCGGACCCTCTCCCCAATCCTCAGGATGATCTAAAGGATAATAGGTTGGAGGAAAATAAGGATTAGGAAAATTGAGTTTATGTTCAACTAGTTTTTCAAAAGACGGATATTCTCCCAATTGAATTTCCCTAACCCTGGTAACATCAATTCCATACAATTGGTTCAACTGATTAACATTCTCAAGAATATTAAGACCATAAAAAGTATTTTCCCTTCTCCTTGTAAAAATGTCTATAAGAGAAGTCATTCCATGAGCTCTATCAAGATAGAAAAGTCGACACATCAAGCATACCGCTAGAGCACATAAAATCAAAACCACAATTCGGTTTCCATTGGGTCCAGTCCTCCCCACAGACAAACCAATTGGTCCTTTATACTTACCACCATTATCCCTATCAATTGCTTCTTCCCATAAGTCAACATGGGGTGCCTCAGAGGCAAGAATAATTCTAACCTCAATGCGCATAGGGCCATTATGGAAGGTAATTTTATAACAACTTTCTTTTTTCCACTTTCGGATACGGGTGGTGTCATTTTGACGACAAAAAGCTTCACTTTTTTTTTGTCTCAAACTCAATCTCAAAATGAGAAGGATTAGGCGCAGCCATTCGACCTATCAAAAAACAAAGAAATAATAAGCTATGCAAAATATATTTGAGGGATAATGCAAGAAAATCCTAAATCGAAAGAGACAGAGAACAAAAAGGATTACGCACCAGGTCAGAGAGCGAGATATGCGGCAACGACACTATACCCACTAAACAAAGGGGAAAATCAGCAAGATATGCGGATAGCCCCAAAATAATCCTCTTTCTCTCTTAAAACCGAACCAAAATGACTGAAACTCCTACGAAAAGGACTGAAAAATCTAAACACCCGAATCCCTAAACTTCCTATTCAGGCGAAAACAAGCGGTAATCAGCCCCCAAACTCCGGTGGAAGACTCCTTCAGACCTACCAAACAATTGCTTCCATCTTTTTTAGTTTCTCTTCCCTTCATCTCAATTGCTTCCATCTATTCTCCCGAAGCATAACAACAATAAGCATGAAAGCATCCACCGAAGATGTTTGTCTTAAACAAGTTATCCTCTCCCAACCCAAGTCAGGATGATTTGGAGGATAACAAGTTAGAGGAAAAAAAGGCTTAGGAAATTTGAGTTTGTCTTCAACTAATTTTTCAAAAGAGGAGTATTCTCCCAACTGAATGTCCATAACCTTGGGCACATTCATTCCATGCAATTTCTTCGACTCATTAACCTTTTCATGAATGTTAATACAGTAAAAAGTACTTTCCATCCTCTTTGTAAATAGATCCTTAAGAAAAGCCAATCATCACTTTTACTAATTAAGATAGTAAAGTTGGCACATTAAACATATTGTTGAAGCACACAAAATCAACAAGTCGATGCGCTCTCCGGGGCTTCCAATCCTTCCAACGGACAAACCAATAGGTCTAGTATACTTGCCAATTGCTTTTCCCATAAGGCAAGATGAAGTGGATCAGAGGCAATGATAATTCTAACCTCAATACAACTAAGGTTATTAAAGAAGGAAATTTTATAGCACAATCTTCTTTTCCAAAAATTGATAAAGCGAGTGCCATTTGTAGGGCCGAAAGCATCCCTATTTGTCTCAAAGTCAATCTTAAAATGAGAAGATTCAAGCTCAGCAATTTAACCTCTAAACAACAAAACAATAATAAGCTATGCAAGAAATATTTCTGGTTTTAGGCATACACAAGAAAATTCTAAATCTAGATATAAAATAAAAAAACAAAGAAATTAAAAACGAGAGGGATACGACTCAAAGGAAGGCATAAAAAACACTGCTCTATATAATGGAAAATTTAGATAAATATAAACATAAAAAAAAAGAAACTATATGCTATACTAGAAAGCATTAGATTTAGAATAACAGAAACATGAAAAAAAAATACAAAAAAAAAGCACCATGCTAAACTAGAAAACATTAGATTTAGAACAACTGAATCATGACCCGCATCTCAATTAGCATTAGCATAACTTAAGATAATATATATGAAACTTACAAATGGAGTGTTTACATGAAACATACCAGAGATTCCCTTCATCTTAATTGCTTCCATCTTTTTCCCGAAGCATAACAACAATAAGCATGAAAGCATCCACCGAAGATGTTTGTCTTAAACAAGTTACCCTCTCCCAATCCAAGAAAGGACGATTTAAATGATAAGAAGTTAGAGGAAAAAAAGGCTTAGGAAATTTGAGTTTGTCAACTACTTTTTCAAAAGAGGAATATTCTCCCAACTAAATATCTATAACCTTGGGCACATTAATTTCACTCATTAATATTCTCATGAATGTTAATACCATAAAAAGTATCTTCCCTCCTCTTTCTAAATATATCCTTAAGAGAAGTCAATCCATCACTTTCACTAAGATAGTTAAATTGGCATATCAAATATATTGTTAGAGAACACAAAATAACACAGTGATGCGCTCTCCAGGGGTTCCAATCCTTCAAACGGAGAAACCAATAGATCCAGTATACGTACCAATTGCTTCTTCCCATAAGGCAAGATAAAGTGGATCAGGGGAAAGGATAATTTTAACCTCGGTACGACTAAAGCTATTAAGGAAGGAAATTTTATAACATGCTATTCTTTTCCAATTACTAATAAAGCTAGTGTCATTTGCACGACAAAAAACATTACTATTTCTCTCAAAGTCAATCTTAAAATGAGAAGGTTCAGGTTCAACCACTTAACCTATAAAAAACAGAAAATAATAAGCTATGCAAGAAATATTTCTGGTTTTAGACATATGTAAGAAAATCCTAAATCTAGATATAAAAATAAAAAATAAAGATATTCAAAACGAAAAGGATACAACTCAAAGGAAGGCACCAAAAACACTGCTCTATATATTGGAAAATTTAGATCAACATAAACATAGATAATAAAAAACAAAGAGAAAATATATGCTATACTAGAAAACATTAGATTTGAAACAATGGAAACATGAAAAAAAAAATATAAAAACACACACACACACAGAATGCCCCTAACAAATGAGGATAATAGCCTATATTGGACGTATGTGGGCTGGACTACAGCCCACTTATAAACATGTATCAAATATGAAATACCATAATCGGGGTGTGGCTTTCCCTCAATGCTATAGTTTGAGTTAGTTGCAAATAAAGAATTAGGCCTAAATCAAGCAAACTCGCAAAGATTTATTTAGCCTACTTTATTTATACGCAACCAAGCAGATTAAGCTTTGAGATGTTTCACATCTCAAGAATTTTGGTTAAATGAGATGTAAATGGATTTAAGATCCAACCTTTGCCCAAATAGAAAATTCCCTAGTATATGGATTTAAGGTTACAATTTCAGAATAAAAGGCGAATCAAACTAAACAAATCAAAGCCCAAATATACAACAAACCCAAGACCGACTCCTAGCCCTAGTTTGTGTTATTCATTCTTTATAAATAAACTCATAGCTCAAAGATGTCAATTAGCTTGATGGCGGCGACATCTAGGTTAACTACTTCTACTCATTTTCATTTTTATGGTTTTTTTCCCTTTTGTTCCTCCTTTTTAAAGAATGTTTGTTTAAGTTTTTTAAGAATAAAAGCCCTCTCAAACCTTCTCTTTTTGTAGCTGCTAAAGCCTCTCAAACCTTCCAAGACTCAACCTCCTTAAACCCTTTAACCCTAGGAGTGTGTTTGGATGAAGAATTCTTAAAATTTCAAAAATTTTTAAAAAGAAAGAATTTTGAAATGCATCATTTTGAAATGTTAGCTTTTAAAAATCTTAGTTTGGATGAAGATTTTTAGGAGGAGATTCTGAGATATTCAGAATTTTTTAATAAAATAATATATTTAATTATAAAAAATAACATTAGAAGAATAAAAATAGGCATTATGGATATCATTGAATTTGTAATAATGTATATATATATATATATTTAATAAAATTTAGAAGTGAAAACACATCTTTTAAAAATACATTTTTATCACATAAGTTAAAAAAATATAAAAATTTTATAAAAAAGGAAAGTTAGTTAAGGTGGTGGTTAAGGTAAAAAGAAGAGGATTTTTAAAAAGACGCCATATTACATGGACTTTGGAGAGAGGTTTTGGGCCCTCTAAAAATCCTTCTCCAATTTCCCAAGATTTTTAAAAACCCAACTATAATTTTGTCAAACCAAGTTTTTCAAATATAAATTTAAAAAATTCCTATCAAAATGAATCTCCCTCTTGAATATCCTCATCCAAACACACTCTAGAGATCCTCCTCTCAACCATAAGCCTCCTTCAATCCCACGACTTTTCTTTTCCATTTTTTTTTCTTTCTGTTTTTCTTCTTAAAAATTAATCTTGGTTGTCTTGTTGTACGGTTGCGACCCGTTTTCCCGTTGTATTTGTCTATTTTTCTAATTCAAATTTTCAATTTCAATCTCACGAACCTTGTTTTCGAGCCCATCAAAACTCTAGCAGCAAGAATAAAATTCTCTCTCCTCCCTTGCAACTTATTTCTTTTGGTTGCTGTAATTTTTGAAAAATGTCTGCTGAATTATATATATTTTTATAAAAATGTATACTCCACCTAGATATGACTTTGGAGAATCAAGGAAACATTTCGACACCACCACATGCCTACTATATACTCCATCTGTTTCTATTTAATTGTCCACTTTTGGTCAAAACATACTCAGCTTTGACCATGATTTAAAATACAAGTATGAAGAACTAAAATTTCAAAAAATATATATAAAAAAAACTTGTGTTTCAAGGTTTATGAATATGATTCTAAAAATTTATTTTGATTTTTTTAAAAAAATGGTCAAAAATAAAGTTATTTGACCAGATAATTAAATTGGAATAGAGGGAGTATAATATAAGGAAAACACTTTTTGCTCCGCCTAATTTTACAGTCGGTTATCCCGCCTAGTAATTTAGGTGACAAATTAATTTCAGGTTTAGCCCCTAGTTACAAATAAGGAGGATTTGCAGGGTAAATTCATTGATTTTATGGTAATATTGAATAGGGTTTTAAAAATATGGTATCTTTTTCCAATGCCACGTTAGACGGGATATTAGACGGTAGAATTAGGCATGGCAAGTAGCATTACTCATAGATCAGTATCCACACATTACAAGTTGCTTAAACTCTTTTTTTTTTAAAATTAATTAACTCGTTTTATTAGTCAAGTATATTAACAAAACTTTAAATTAATGTGGAATTCTTCAAAAATAAAATTAAATACAGTATAACATCCATAAATTAATACTCGATAAATTAATAACCTCTCTAAAATAATATTTTACTCCGGTCCCAACTTGGGCCAGTTATAAAAATAAGTAATTTCGATAAAATAATAAGATAATAATTTTTATAAAAACCCTTATATATAATATGGTCTCATCAATATTATAAATTAATAGTTCTCTAAAATTAACATACATAACTAAGACAAATTGGTAAAAAAATAGGATTCTTTTTTTTTTGTTTTCATGAATTATAAATCTAATTGGATTATACGTTGTTTATACATATAGTAGTTCCCTTCATCATTATATGTTAAAATATGTATCTAGTTCTAGTACAATGAACATAAATATAATTGATTAGTATTAAACTTCATTTAATTAGTCAATAGTTTGAATACTAAAAACAATAAATACATATGCATGTATATTATATTTATATAATCGAATTTATATTATGGAAGGAAAATACTTTTTGTCCCGCATGATTTTACCACCGGTTATCCCTGCCTAATAATTAAGATAACAAATTAATTCCAGGTTTAGCCCCTACTCACAAAAAATGAGGATTTGCAGGGTAAATCCCATAATTTTAGATTATTATTGAATGAGATTTTAAAAATTATGATATCTTTTTCCAATGCCACGTCAGGCAGGATATTAGACAGTAGAATTAGACGGAGCAAGTAGCATTACTCATTATGGAATCAAGAAGAAACTATTTATATTAATATTTTATTAATTTCTTGATTAATTAACAACTCTCTAAATTAATAATTTTTTATGGTCCAAACATTATTAATTTATAGAGGTTGGTTAAGGTAGTTTTTATGTCTGTGGAATGGTTGCTTGCAAAGGCCAAAATTTATTTCTCGTGGCTATGATGTATTATTATTGTGATAAATTCACCCAATGGAAATGAAAAGAAGCAATCATACATTTTTTTATTCCTTGGATACCCTTTGATTAATCTTAGGATTCCATTTTCTCCCAAGATGCAGTCATCCAAGCAATCATATATATGTCTGTCTCAGCCACAAGGAGTATTTGATAAATATTCATTTCCCTTATTTGTCATTTGGTTAGTTTATCTAAGAAAAGATGATTGTTCAATTAGCCAAATGGCATTTCAAACTCCTTTGCTTGGATGTAAATGTAATTACATGTACACTGTTGAGAAATGATTTTAAGTCTGTCTCACCATGTTTCAGTTATGGTGCAGCGTATGCATAACCAAGGCAAAGATTGACAAAACAAGTTGACCTCCAAATCAATCACTCGTTAAGACAAACTTTACAAATATGCAAAGTGCATATTGCAGAAACAAAATAAACATTTTCACACAAAGAGCAGTTTCCGGCAACCATTAAGACCTTAATGCTTCAACATCCTCCTTTGAGCCGCTCATAAAGCCTTCTGCGTATCTGCGACAAAAGGAAAAAGAATGTCAAATTTGACCCCAAAACAGCATGATCGATGAGGGAGGGAGAGAGAGAGAACTTGAACTACTTTATCAGATTATGAAATTTCTGTTTCTGATAGCAAGACTGTGTTAGTATATGTATGTACATTGGTTGCAAATTTTGGACATTGAAGAGATTTTTCAAATAAGAAATTATATGAAGTACAGAATGGTTCAAGTCACTTTAAGACGCCAAACTCTTTACAAGGCAGTTTAAGCATTGAACCATCCAGATCAACCACCATCCAAGAAATAACTTTTATAGGCTTCAAAGCTAATTAAATGGAACTTTAAACGTTCATATAGTTAACACAGTTTTTCAGACTCCAAAGAAGTATGCTCCTCATAGTAACAACAATCTCATTCTATGTTTCATGTTATTCTAAGTAGCTAACATCTGTTTTGTCATCTTAATATACCAAAGCAAAAGGCTACCAAGGGCATGAGCGAATTGTTCTATCAGTTAAAAATTTCACTTTAACATAGTACTACTATACTAAAGCATGATTTCAGCATGTAAGAAAAGCAATGTCGACATCGGAGAAGTTCAAGCAATGTTGTTCCATAGGTTAATCAGATTTAATAATTTGCTAATTGCTATGGCCAAAACAAAAACAAACATTTTTGCTCATAATTGGGAAATACAAAAAACAGAACATCAGCGTCATAACACTGATCAATATGGAAATTGCAAGGCAACATAAGCAAACTCAAATTCAAAGAAAGAGAACAGAATTGCTACAGTCTACAGACAGAAATGGGAAGGCTTCCCCAAAGTTCACATTCTCTACAATCTTATAGCATAAAACCATTTACAATTTTCCATTTTCAAGCTTAGATTTTGACCTACTTTCATATGACAATAATCAAGCAGTGACACTTTCTGGCTTATTGATTCAAATTCATAACAAGTCAACAACATCAAATCCGAACCAAAAATGTCCAAAACAAGCATAATATCACATGAAAAAGATGAATTTAATTAAGAAAGGCAAACCTGATTGTTTGTTCGTGGAATCATGAAATTCATGTTCCCCTTCCTCTACCAAAGGACCTAAAACTTCTCCATCTACATCCAGCCCAATTTGCCCTTCAACTCTTCCGCCGCTATTTTTCTCTTTCCTTTCACCAGGAAACCTGACAACAACCACAGGACAAACACAGTGATGAACACAATAATCACTCACACTTCCCAACCTCCCTTTGGCAATCCTCTTAGCAGCTCCAAAACCTCTGCTTCCCATAATTACAGCACTCAATCCCAACCTTTCCACCTCCAAACAAAGCCTTTCCTTCATATCATGATCTTTCACTATATGAACCTTAAAGGGTATTTCAGATTCCACCAATGGTAAAGCAAGATCGTTTATTTTCTTATTAGTGAGCGAATCAAAATCTTCCTCTCGCTTTTGTTGAGTCTCCTGGGTTTCATCTTCATCAGGAAGTGATAAGTCAATTGCTCCCCAATCAGCACCATAGAGAACGCTCGTGGGACGCACGTGGATGAGGATTACAGTGTCACCCGAACGAAGATAGTTGTGAACAGCCCATTTAACGGCGAAGGCACTCTCATCGCTAAGATCAACGGCTATCCCGATCCTACGGTGGGCACCGGGGGAGGTAATTGGGAAACGGGGAGAAGATGGTTGGACCATAATAGCAGTGGCCGGTCTTTCCGGCGATGATTCCGAAGTGGTGTTTTTCTTGGGTGAAGCGGCCATGGAACAGGTTCTCTTTCTTCTTTCCTTGTTTCTGTTGGTTTGGGACTTTGGGTGTCGGGAGAGAGACAAAGTTGGTGAAGAAGCGGAGACACGTTAGAAGTGAAGGAAAAAAAAAGTCAAAATAAAACGTAAGAAGATAAAGTTGCAATTCGGACAGAGTATTTTTGTTTTCGGTTTTGGATAATATGTTTGGAAATTGGAAATGGTTTGGGCTTTTCATCTTATCTCGTTTGGGTAGTGTCCAAGTTGTTGTCCTTTTTCATCTTATCTTATGTCTAAGTACTTTTTAGCACCTGGTCGCCGTGCCATGATTGATGATCATCCATTTCTTCGATTTTTCTAATATTAAAATAATTTTTTTGGTGAAACATATTAAAATAATTAAAAACTATATTTATAACTCCAATTCCTAAATTTTTTAATTATTACATTATTTGACCAACTCAAAGTTAACTTTGTACTAAAATGCTATGAAGATGATTAGTTAATTGAGAAAAATGAATAATGTTCATCATAAAAGAAATGAATAATGATCATGATTGATCAGATATATGAACAAACAAAAAAAGAATAATGATCAAATAAAAAAAGGCAAAAGTCAAATTATACAATACACCGGCGGTGGAGTTTAGCAGACTACACAAGCGGGTCCTGAAGGGTGACATGTGTCCTTTAGGGACTAGATTGAAATATATAAAACTTAATTAATTCAAAAAATGGACATGTGTCAACTTCACAACCCGCTTGTGGAATCCAAAATTTACACCGCCGGTGTATCAAATAATTACCCATAAAAAAAGTTGTGTATTTTTCAACTAAAAGATCAAATAATTAAATATTGTATATCTTTTCATGTTGTGTAGTTAAATATTTGATATATAAAATCATTAATTTTTCAGAAAAGATTAATTATACTATTCCCAATTAAATAAGAAAAAGGAAGTTTCTTTAGGAAAAAAAAAAGAAAGAAGATGGAATCATGGAATCTCTATGATCACCGCCGCTGGATTGGATTGCAATTTTCTAATAATTAAAAATTAAATCAATCAGACCGGAAAAATAAATACTTATATAATCTTTTTTGCTACTCGGAAAAATACTTAATAGAATTGGAAAAGGAAAAAATAAAATAGAGTGTCGGTCCGGTTCCCTACTTCCCTTTTAAACCAAAAAAAAAAAAAAGAAAACCCGATCCGATTTACGGAAGTCCTAACTCTGGTAATTTCTAGGGTTTCACTTTCTAAGTTTCTCTCTTTCTCGATCTTCAAATCCAATTACCGTTGAAATCGATTGGAGTTGGGGTTTTCCTCTTTCAATTCAGATAATCGAAGATGCCGCAAAGACACTCGAAGAACAACAACGATTTAGCCTTCTTCACGTACGATGAGAAGAGGAAGCTAGGTTACGGGACTCAAAAGGAAAGATTGGGGAAAGACTCGATTAAGCCATTCGATGCTTGCTGCCTTTGCTTGAAACCTTTCATCGATCCCATGTCTTGCCATAAAGGTCATGTCTTTTGCAAAGAATGCATTCTCGAATGCCTTGTAGCCCAGAAGAAGGACATCCAAAGGTAACCTTGATACTCGGAATACCTTTTAATTGGATCAATGGGTTATTGATTGATAGTATTATTCAATTTCTTTGTTCTGAAAACATGTTATTAAGCTTAGTATTGTTATTAAGCTTTTGGATGGTTGCTTTAATTGCAAATTCAACTATGTAGGATGTAATTCAATTAGTAAGCAAGAGGGCCATTCTGAATTTTTATGTTTCATTGGATAATGGTGTAAAATGGAGTATGATGAGTGTTAGCCAGCATATTTGAGGTGTTGCCTTATTCTGCTCTTTTAATTCAATTAGCCCCATAACAAACTAGTCTCATGGATCCCATCATTTATGTGTTTTGATTTGGTTCTGCAATTTAATTGAACGTGGAAGAAACAAAATTGAGTGAGAAGTTGAAGAGCTGGTTATTGTAGAGATAAGAGACTCTTTCACTTGTAATAAATTTTTGTTTGCAATTGTGAAGGCTGCTTCTGGTTTTTTTTCTGCTTTCATTTGTCTTACACAATCCATTTTCCCAAAACCTTGTGATGTGTTCCATCATGACTGCAGTGATGAGTGTTAGATGAGATCAAGAACAAAATGTTGCTATGAATATGTTTTCTTAATGGTCTTAAGTCATCCTTGAGTCATTGCATTTCATAATAACCTAGAAAATTTTTGTTCATGTAATTTAGGATATACCGAAGAGCACATCAGTACGTCGTCCATTCTCTTGTTTAATTTTTTGAATGCTTCTGTTAGTAAGTTCAAAATCAGCTAAATTTTCCTACTCTGTGGTCAATAATGTGATGAAATGCATGTTTTTCTTCCGTCCGGCAGGAGGCTTGCTGCCCATGCTGCTCAGCAGAAACAGGAGAAGGAAGAGGAGGAGGAGAAGTTGATGTTGCAGAAAGCAAGAGAACTCGATGCATTTGATCAGCAAAACCATGGTGCAGTACCTCAATATAGTGACAGAAACCACAGCAGAGACAAGAATGGATTCCACGGGGCAAATAGCGTGAAGGCCACTTCTTATGAAGAGGAAGCACTCCGGACAATGAAAGCATTTTGGCTTCCCTCCGCGACTCCAGAAGCACCTGCTAAAGTCGAGGCTCCCTCCACCAGTACAATCTGTCCAGAAGGCAAAGAAAAACTCAAGCTGAAAAACCTATTTTCAGTCTACTTCACTGAAGATGAGAGTGAACAGAATAAATCCAATTCTCTTGATAAGACTTACATTTGTCCAAGCTGCAAGGTCACTCTAACCAACACATCATCATTGGTAGCCCTTAGCTCATGCGGGCATGTCTTTTGCAAGAAGTGTGCTGATAGGTTTATGGCCGTTGATAAAGCATGTTTGGTATGTGATAAGCCTTGCAAAGAGAGGAATTTGGTTAACTTGGAAAAAGGAGGGACAGGATTTGCTGCCCATGGGGATCATCTTGAGGCAAGAGACTTCAAGCATTTGGGAAGTGGTAGTGGCTTGGGGCTTGTGAGGCCTGCAACGAAGACATAAACGCTATTTTAATTTAAACCTTTTTGTAGCTCTACTGGATTGCCTCTCTATTGTTAGAAAGCAAAAACAAGAAAGGTGATGAAAAGATGCAACAAGTTTCTTTTGCTTATGCATTCCGAGTTCATTATGTTCACCCTATTCTGTAAGTCTGATTAGAATGCATTTTACTTTATTGGAAGATAATGATGGTGAAGCGTTTTACATTTTCTTGTTTGATCATGCCTAGGCTTCATCTTCTGGCGTTGATGATTAAAATACTTCTAATGGCCTTGATGATGAATTATGAAAGTTTCTAACTCATAGGCAATAGCCAAGAACAGAAAGAAGAAAAAAAAGGCCAATTCTAAGTAAAAGGAAGAAGTAAAATAAGGCTGCCTATTACTAAGCCAAAGGCCAAGTCCAATACGGCGGACTTGGTCATGACCAACGTCAACAAAACAACGGCCTGCCTGACTTGATAGTGGCTCTTTTGTAGAAACAATTAGAAAAATACGGCATCATCAGGCAATTTGCAATTGTGCGTGACTCGTGAATGATATATTATATGGATTGGGATGATATATTACAATATCTTTTTCCCAAGTCAAATTGCATTTGCAGCATATAAACGCTTTATGCACGTGGGGTGGTTGAGGTTTGTTTGAGGCAGAGGCATTGGCATTGGAGATAACTCTCAAAATCAAAAGACCTTTTAATTGGGAATCATAAGAAGAAAAGCTTATCTGATCATCAAAACCATCAGTCACAAATGCTTGTCCCCTACAAAGACCCCACCACCAAACAAAGCCTTTGGCCTTTGGCCTTTGAGTTTGCCTTTCCTTTCCCCTCTCAAGTCTCAACCACACACGTAAAGTCGCCAACTTTATATATAATAGCATAAATGATGAAAATTATGAATAGCTTTGGCCTTTGGCAATTATGGGGATGGCTTAATTAGCGTGTCTTACAGCTCAGTATCGCCCTGGTTAGTTGCTCCTGACGGCACGCTGTTCCTTGCCTTGCTTATTTCTGCCAACTGATTCCTAATATTTCCCTTCCTTTCACGAATTAGATTCTTCAAAAAAAAAAACTATAATTTAATTTTGTTTTAGGACACCAAACTATAGAAACGGCCGAACAACCGGTTACAGTTTCCCAACAAATTTTCATTCGCTTATCCAATTCCAACACCTTTTGACTGTTAACTCCTAACCATATACCAGCAGCAGGCAGCAGCAACAGGCCAAAAGCTAGTTCCTTACTCTGTCCCTATCCATTTTTGTTCCATCTAAGTGACCAAATTAATCTTCAATTAAAGTTCAAAGCTTGACCCTTGAAAATTGAAATCACTTTAATTCACATTATTAATAGTAACTTGATATCTTTTATAGAGAATCTTTGAAAAATAGAGAAAGTACTAGTATTTGGTATGATTTGATGAAATTTTTGGAATTTTACGCAATTAGACCCTACATTAATCGGCTTAAATTAGTTATGGAGGGCTTACCAAAATTATTAGTAACAATAATTAGTAATTACTAGTACCCCATTAGGGAAGAGAATAATTGTTAGTAGCAGAAAATTAATGATTTACTATCTTTCTGTTTTGTCATTTGGGTAATTAGGTGGGTTAATTTGGGAGAAAAATTCGTTAAAGTAGATATTATATTAAGTTAGGAACAGATAATATATAGCAATTATTAGCAGATTATAATCTTAATCTCCTGTAATCTCGATCCTACGTGGCAACAGCTGTCCCCGGTCAATTATCCGCCTCCCTTAGGGTCCCACACCTCCATTAATGACCAGCCCCGCCAACCCAAAAATTTTATAAAAGAAAGAAAAAGAAACGCAACTCAATAAAAAGGGCAGATCTTTTTTGTCCTTCCCCAGCTACAGAATAAGAATAAAAGAAAGAGAGATTTAAGCCCTGTGAAATTTCTTGTGGTTTGGTTTTAATGGCGGAATTAGAGAAGCAAGAGAAAGTTGTTGTGAATGGAAAAGGAGAGGAAGAAGAAGCTTCAGAAGAAGAGGGACTGTTAGAGGGAATGTCTGTGTTGGATTTTGACATGCTCTGTTCAACGGTCGCTTTGCAAACCCAAGGCAAATGGAGGAAAGTTGAAGACGCTGAGGATTGTTTGGAGCAGGGAAACGGGGAGTTTGGCGGCGTTTTTAGGATGTGGGAAGGTGAAGTTGTTCTTGATTTCTTCGATGACCGCCGTGTTGCTCTTGAATCTGCCTGGTCAGTTCTCTCTCTCTGTCTCTCTTGATTTTCATTTCAAAGGGGTTGTTTGTTTCCATGGAAAATTATAAAATTTTCCAAACAAGAAAGTTCTTTTTCTTTTCTTCTAATGATTTTGGTGGCTGCCAATAAGGTAAACCTGTGTAAAAAGAGAATCTTTAGATTGTTTTTTGAAGGATGAAACTAGTTCAACTGAAAAGCCTTTTCTTTTTTTCTTTTTTTTTGCCGTCCTCAGATTTATTATTTTCTATATGTTTTTTCCGGCTCTGGGATTTTCGTGTGAACTAGTTTTAGCTTACAAGGGGAATAAATTAATCACTTTTGTTAGTTTGAAATTGATGTATTTAATTTATCTCTTAAGAACTTAGCCAAAAAGAGGAGGAATAATCTCTTGAGTTGTATTGTTTAATTGGTTGATTAAGAAGTACTAACTACCCTCCCTATCCTTTCTCCGAGTTACTTGTCATGGGTTCTAGCTTAGTGTATTTTCTTCTGTCTTTTCAATTTGATGCTATGAAACTGATGAGGATAAAAATATCATGTTTTTGTAATAGTGTCTTTTGATTTTGCAGTTGCCCCTGCTATAGATTTGGGAAGAACATGAGGCGGGCTGGTTTTGGTTATTGTTTTCTTCAGGTAAAGATTTTCATAATCCTGCATTCTTACAATTCAAAACACCAATCCTGGAAATGGGAAGTTCTTAGATATGTGTTTTTATACTTTCAATAGTCATATTATAATAGGCAAGTTTCTGTTGTTTTTGCCATTTGCACATGTTTCTAGTTCTAGATTCTGCACTTTAGAGTTCATTGCCAGAGATGCTGTATTTGAATGTATTCTGAATTCTTAATGTGCTTTTGCAGGGAACTTTTTATCTCTTGCTGGTTGTGAGTGCATTTCTCAACTTCATTGCCTTTATCGTCACCAAGCGAAATTGCTTTCTGTATTTGGGTGTTGTTTTCACCATATCTGTTGGAGCATACTTGGGTTTCTTCCGTACACAGATTAAAAGGAAATTCAATATTAGGGTGAGATTTTATTCTATATCATATCATGTTTGATTCTTTTCTAAACCCACGGTGGCGCGGTCTAATGATAAGTGATCTTATTCACAACCCTTTTGTTAGTAGTTTTCATATTCCTAATTGACTTTGTCGAACTCTTTTTCGTTTACTATGGCTTAAAAGTTCTAATAACCCTGTTTTTGTTTGCAGGGTAGTGATAGCTTAGTGGATGATTGTGTCTACCATCTTATCTGCCCTTGCTGTACATTGTCCCAGGTAGTTGTCCTTGTCAGACTGTGTTTGAAATTTGAGTTCTTTATTGGGT
This sequence comes from Corchorus olitorius, assembly GCA_001974825.2. Lineage (NCBI taxonomy): Eukaryota > Viridiplantae > Streptophyta > Magnoliopsida > Malvales > Malvaceae > Corchorus > Corchorus olitorius. The sequence goes on along the minus strand of AWUE01020863.1, from coordinate 151,897 downwards.
GACTTTAGGATCCTAAAGTCCTACTAACCTCTTTCAATTAGTGATGATGTTTAAGAAACAAAGTTAAAATGTGGGTTCCGAATTATGTTATGCAAATTGTTCATATTCTTGTTAAATGATTGAATCTTTTTTGTCCCCCTTTTAACATGGAGTAGGAATCAAGAACATTGGAGATGAACAATGTCCAAGATGGTACCTGGCATGGCCGTGGTGATACAATATGCATAGGAAGCTATGGTGAAGGGAGCAAGGCCTTCTTTGAGCTACACCCTCCTCCTCCGATATCAATTCAGACTCCTGAGCCCCTCAGCATGCAACATAGCGTAAATGGTGCTGATAATGCTTGAACAACGGCAGCTGTTAACTCGAAACACTTTGTCCACTATTGGCTACAACATTGAATTGCAAGCTTCCGAAAGGATTTTTTCTTCGATGGGAAGATGTTAAACAAGAATGCATGGGAAGAGCAAAGTGATTGTAGCTTGTACCATATGATCCTGCGGGAATGGTGATCCTGATCCATGTCATTCAAGGAGAAAAAATAACGCTTCCACATGCATAAAAAAGGAACCTTTCTATCTGTAGCAGTTTGGGGGAGTTTTACTTATCATTCAATCTAACTTTAGATTTCATTGTTAATTTCCCCAGATACCCCATTCATCTTTCCCTTGATGGATTAGGTGTACTGTACACCTTATTCACATTGACTGCAGTAGATGCTTCTCCCTAAAGTGTATCTTAAAGTTAACGAATAGCTTCGAACTTGGAAATAGACTTGTTATTTCTCATTTCCATGAGTTTTATATAAGTTGAAGAATACTTATTGAACTCAACATTTCACATTGGAGCCCCCATTGCATTTTGCTGGGTTAAAGAGTTAAAATTGCCCGGTTTATGCTTAACTTAAACAGATGGAGAAGAGCAACAGGGTGGATTTTGGATCTAACTTTCTGAATTGCTACCCCTTGAAGTAAAGACTTGAATTATCTGTTTTTTCCCCAGAAATATAACTGATTAGAAGAATGCAATTAATGCGAATATGACATGATTAATTCCAAAGCATCTCAAATCATCTCTTGCCATATCAATTTCTGATTTTGGGTTGGACTTGGGTTCATGGGTAGTTCTGATTAGATAAGCTACTCTTCAACTTGGGCTTCCTTGGGTCTTATTTTTCATATGGAACTCGGGACATGTGTATGTGTCTATTCATTAAAATAAAAACTAGTATATTTTATGTTTCATATCGAACATGTTTTCCACACCCAGTTTTGTCCTTACCATGCTTATTCCTAAAAATATCATTTCTAATTCTCACCAACTTTTGATCTAACAATTCAATAATATAATTCTATAAAAAATGTCATACAAATCAAATTGCTATCAGTTTATTTATCTGTTAATTGATTATTTTAGCCACATCATTCTGTATCAGCAGCTTATCATTAACAATGTTTCGTATATATTATGCTTATAACAAGGGAAATTGCTTTCACACAATCAGCAATTTCAGTTGAGTTCAAACTTGGTGTCCTGTTGTAAATTTTTGTCGTGTCTTTGATTCTTTTATACTGATCAACATTCTAACTACCAGCTCTACTTTACATTTTTTTTTTTGTGTATTTACAAGTTAACCTTGTTCAAGCCGGGTTGGCCCATTATGAGGTAAAGCTCTCCCAACAATGGTTTTCTCCATTCACAAGACTCGAACCCGAGACCTTGTTTAAGGGAAACAAGTGCCAAACCACTTGAACCAACCACTTGTTGGTTCATCGATGCAAGAAGCTCTACTTTACATTTGAGTTCATAATTAAAGGGCTAAAGTGCTGACCTAAGACATAAAACGTCAGCCAGCAAATATCAGTAAGTGGACTTTATTTGTAGTTAAGGAATCATCCTCTTTAGAACAAATGCTTTAATTTGCTTTGTATTTGTCGTTTCATTGGAAAAACTATGACACTGGAACACGTTTTCAACAGAATCATAGTACTACTAATAAACTGTGTATGTTTTTCTATAAAACATTTTGCTAATCTTGAATTGGCTTGAAAATTGAAATCTGGTTAATTAATTTTCTTCCTTCATTGCAGGAACATAGATATGGCAAAGGCCTCAGAATCAGTGGAGAAGAGAAGTCTGAGAAAAGGTCCATGGAGTCTCGAAGAAGACCAGAAATTGATAGCTTATATTGCTAAATATGGTATCTGGAATTGGAAAGAGATGGCCAAACCAGCAGGTAATTAATGAAACATTAAACCTGTTCCAAACTTTAAAGACTTTTGTTCTGTCTTTGAAAGTACTATCTGTTTTTTTTTCCCTTGTAGGATTGCAGAGGTCTGGGAAAAGTTGCAGACTTCGTTGGGTGAATTACCTAAAGCCTGGAATTAAGCGTGGAAATTTCACTAGGGAAGAAGACGAAATCATTATTGAGTTGCATCAAAAGCTTGGAACTCGGTAAGTGCTCAAGTCTGATGCTGGTTTTGGAAGCAGAATTTTCTATTAAAATGTTTAATTAGTTCTGATTAGTAGATTTCTGTCTATTGATATTTGATGAAATCTGGCAAATTTGAGACTTAATTATGATATTTGCAGATGGTCGGTGATTGCATCAAAATTGCCTGGAAGAACTGATAATGAAATTAAAAATTATTGGCATTCTCACTTGAGCAAACGTTTCAAGTACAATAATTTAATGCTACCAACTGAACATCGTCAATTATCCAATATTAAAACTGAACATAAGAGTTCATCAGAAACTGATCCAAAAGCATCAAATTTCGAAAGCCGTGATGCAATCATTCAGGCATCACCACAAGTTTCTACTGACAGTACTTTACCCTCATCATCAAGCTACAAAAACCAAGCCACGGTGGAACCAGACATGGGTTCATCCGAAACAATTGGAGAACTCCAAAGCATAATGGAGCAGCAGCAGCAGCCAATATTATTCTCTGAAGAAGGATCAGACATAGCAGAAAATTGTGGGGTCTCTGGTTCTCTTTCTGGTTCAGATATAGCCAGCTCCCATCAGCTGGTCTGGCTCCAAAAGCGCATATTTCATGGTAATTCCTGCAATAATGATGTTTGGCTCAGTTCTCTGATGAAGGAAAACATATATGGAGGCTAATCAAATCTCTGTCACTCTTTAATTTCTAGATTTTAGTTCAAAAAAATGTGTTCATATAACTAGTCATAAGAATGTGCAATATAGTTCTGCAAATGTAGTCTCAATTTTATGTAGAAAAAAAAATGTAGTCTCAATTTTTGGACATGAAATTTGGGCTTGGATACTTAAGCCCAGTGGTCCCTGGATATAATATATACATCCAAAAAGTGGGCCCAAAGCTTCATTATCAGGACCATTTGATTTCACCCAATCTATATATTATTATCAAATAGTAATACTAGAAAAAAAATTGCAATTCTTCTACACAAAAATATACTAACGTCTTCCCCCAATTGACGAACAAGAAAACAAACCTTATAATTAATGGGGATTGGTTCTTGAGCTTTTAAGAAAAACAAAATTTTAAGACCCATTACTTATAGCTTTTAGTGCTTCACAATTCCTCAACAACCCACAAAAGATAATGACATTGTTATATTTTCCCTATAGTTGCTTTCAAGCACATAAATTTGTGTAGTTTCTCGACAAAGATACCAAAATCTTTTAAGAAAGCAACGTGCCTTGAACGTTGCCTCCCTCTCTCTTATCCCCACAAATTCTTTTTGTAAATTTCTTAAGTTTATGAATGAGCCTAGGAAGAGCATTTCTTCTTTCCCGCCAATCTCATGTTTTCTTGGTCTTTTTCACCAGCTTATTATAGTTTAGTCTTACATTCTATTCTATAATAATAATTTACATTTTGACATGAGAAATGTAACCTTCTTCCTTATCATTTGTGCCTTTCCAAGAAAACCCATATTCATATTTTTCAAGTTTACATTAAAATAACTACTATCTTATTGAATGGGGCATTTGCAATTCCCTATTTGCTACAAAACAACACAACATTAACAACACAAACAAGTAGTACTATTTTAACATTTGAAGCCATGTTTTGTCCTTCATGTCCTTTCTCCAAAGTCCAAACAGCTGGCTCCCGGTTACATTTTAATAAAAGAAAATAAACCCATGAAACAAAATGGATTAATAATCTAATTTCTCTCTAATCTCCCAAAATTTTTATTCTTTTATTTCATTTTCAAATTTTGATCAGCCGAAGGAAGGGGAAGAAAAAGAGGGGCCTTAAGTGATATTTTGCCATCTCTCTTTAGCATATATTCTTGACCCCTTTTTTTATGGTTCAACTTTAACCTTGTTTTAGGACATTTAGCTAGTAATGGAAAATCTAGCTGCTAAATCTTATCCACATTGTTGAATATGGGAAATGTGTACCCTATTACTCTCACTGCAAAAACCATTCACTTTCCGACGCTTGGTTTCTCTCTTTTCTGGCAATATTGCAGTACTTGCTGCAGCCATGGTGCTAATGGTACTCTCACTTTCTGATTTGGTGCAGTGGCATTCCAATACACTTAATGGAGTTCTTCTACTATTTGAGCTTGACCCTATATCTACAATTGACTCGCTAACTTCATTGATCACCATTTCTTGCATTGCATTAAAGCATTTCAACAGTTCCTCCTGTCAAAAAGTTTTTAAACTCATTTCATAAGTCAAAAGTAAAAATGTAAGCATAATTATAATGTTAATAGTAGCTATAGTTGCTTACTTTATTCACATATTCACAAGACAAAATTGAGGTTTCGAAAGATGGAAACTGCAAAGGGAAAAGCTCATGAGATGCCAAAAGAAGAGCCGATGCTGCAATTATTGATGGTTTGAACTCTATCAGATTGATTTCTGCACCCTAAAAAAAAAAAACAGAGTTTTCCTCATAAGGGTTTAAGATAAGAAAACTTAACAGAAAGAATTTACTATATAGTACCATTAATAAATTTTTACCATTATGAGCTTGGAAGATTATATCTGTAGCTCTATCTTTGAGTGCTTGTGTCAGAGGAGGATCCTTTAGTTGGAACAAAGATATGAAGAAACAGATAAATGAGAAGGGTGTTACCGATCTCATTCGCCAATTTAAGGCATCAAGAATCAGAAACTCCATTCGTTGGATAGCTTGGGCGTCAAAGATGAACCCTTCTTCTCTCTGTTTCATTTTGGTATATATTAATCTTTGCATGAGTGGATACAATTTAAGGAAATGAAAAAAAGTATGAACATTAATGTTAATTCCAAAAGAGATGTTTCATTTCACCTGGAAATTTGTGGAAGAGAAATGTATTTCTTTCATCTTTGCAGCCAAAGAAATGCAAGCTATCACAAGAAGCCTTAAAACCCATGGATTACCTTGCTACAAAATTCAAGATAAATTACATTTCTTTAGCTAAATTTGTTTTTGACATACCAAGTAATCCTCTGTTTGGTTACCAGGAAAACTAAAGATAAAAGAAATGATTGACTACATACCGGGATTTCTTGCCTGGAAATGAATCGATCCATGTAGTTAACAGCCAGGTATGGCGTGAAAGGATCAAGGTTACAAGAATACTGTGCCTGACCAACTAAAACAAGTTTACAACAAAATACAAGAAAAAAAAAAAGACAAAGTATAGTAAACAGAAATAGTATAAAATAGTTCCAAGTTAAGACAGATATATATATATGGTTTACCTGCAAAATGAGAGAAATGGCTTCCTGTCTGAAAGAAACATAGAAGTCATTGTTTTTCAGACATTGAACATAGTTAAGAGAAGGCATATGATCAGATTCTGAAGAGAAAAGAGCTGAGATTGAATCGGATTGATGTTCTTTCAAGCTTGTAAATGGGTCCTCAAGATCAAAGTACTCCATATGATCAAATTCTCTAGTGTTTGATTTAGTTTCCTCTGTTTTTTTTTCCTTCCACGAAAATTTAGTTGGTATTATATGTTGGAATTGTATGTAATTGAGAGAGAAATATAAGGGTCAAGAAGACTAAAAAGAAAGAATGAGAAAGGAAATAAATGCGAGAGAGAGAGAAGAGTGAGTTAATTTGCAAAAGAGTGAGAGGGTAATAATGATGGAAAAGAGAAGCTTCGCTTTCTGTGCTGAAAAAGAAGCTGTGGAGTCTTCAACTTTCATTCACTTCTCAGAACTTCTCAGTCTCTCAGCACAGCCCTATTTAACTTATATCTGTATGTTGGTCCCTTCTCTCTTTTCTAGTCTTTCTCCTTGGAAAAGAAAAAACTACTACACATTTTTCTTGTTTTTAACTGGCACTGTTAAAGAATTTTGTACTACTGTAACAAATTTCTTGCATAATCAATTACTTCACCAATTAATTAATCTGAAAATGTACTAGATTTATTAAATGTAATGTTATGTAAGTAAAAGGGTTTTTGTACTTTTCAAAAGCTAACCATATTGAATATGAGAACATGCATAGTGGGCAAAAGAAAAAGGAAAGTGAAGATTCAAAGCAAGGTGTGTATGACCCTTAAGCAAGTTTTAACTTAGTTAACTCGATCCCAAATTAATCGAGATCCAATGTAATTATCGGATACGGAAGCAAATTTTAGCATATTAATCGAGATACATTGTAATTGTCAGGTATGGAAGTAAGTTTTAACATAGTTTGATTCCAAATTAATCGAGATCGAATGTATAATTGTTGTTGGATGTGGGAACTTAGTACCAAAAGCATAACACTTCATTTTGTAGTATGTTGTCAAGCTACTTTCAGTTTATGAGAGAAATTATTTGCACAAAATATAGATTGACAAAGTTGTTCAGTCAGTCTACTAATTATGAAATGTACTTCCAAATTCCTGTTGCTGCTACTTGGGTTGGCAATTGGCATCCAAACTATAGTAAATTATTACTGTCCCCTTGAAAAAGCTGAAACCCAATCAATGTCTTTTTAACAACTACTACAAAAGAAATCTTGACTGGGTTTTATTAGTTATCCAATGTTGTACTTTGTTCCATTAATAAAACAGATGAGTTAGTAATTTTCAACTGATCAATGAACATAAAGAGAGGATATATATTAGAAGAAGAGCGAAGGGGAGGAAGAGTGGGAGAGAGTGGTCCCAAAAAGCAGCGAGAAGAGAAAGTTGCGGCTTATATCCTCTCTTCGTCCCGCGATAAGCGCCGGTCCATTTTAAAGAAGTGCCGCATAATCCACCGCTAAATACACTTCTGCGCTATGCCCTATAGCAGTAGCTGAGGAGCTGGCATACCAGCCTTTTACTTTCTTTTCCTTTTCTTTTACCAACTCAACTTTTGTTCCTTTTCTTGTGCTTAAATAATCTAGTTTATAGATAGGTTTTCTAGTAAAATGCGTGTTATTTTACATTAATCATACATCGGAGGATATATACAAAACATCTGGCTTATTAGCTTTTTCACCCCTGAACCATTACGTCGAGGACATTTTGCTCTTTAAACTCCAAATCACGACAATTATCTCTTAAATTTCCAAATTCAAGATATTTTACCCCCTAAATTTTTCAAATTCATGACATCTTATCCCTAACGGAAGGGCAAATTGTCCTGGATTTAGAATATTTACGGGACAAATTGTCTCGATTTTATTTTAGGAGAAAAATGTCCTTAACCTCATAATTCATGATACAATAAGGCTTATAAGCCGATTTCAATTCATAATCATTCATATCAATTTCATTTGAATTAACTTCTTATATTGATCTAAGAGTCCAACCCAACTCATCCTTTTTTCTTATTAGTAGGTGAGGTTAATGATCTAACAAGCAAAGTGGTTTTTTTTTTTTTGAATTGAAGTCATATTATTTGATGGAAGATAGTACCTAACAAAAGAGCATTTGACTACTCTATAAAAAGGAGTTATTGGCTTGCACCCAAAAATGGAGGAACTTTGAAATGGATATCATATTTTAATACTATTTTTTAAAACTTTGGTTTCGATTAAATATCATAACTAATTAAGCCACTACATATAAATTAGTCACATTTTCCCAAAGTTCTTTCTTTAAGGAGTATTTTATGTGTTCAAGACTCAAGGGTTTCCTTCCTCTAAGTCATTGTTTATGTAGTTGATTGACTTAAGTAGTCTTTTTTTGTTTCTTTGACTAAAAAGAACAAAAATGGCTTCGTTTTTCTTTAACAACCCCCATTTTTGATATCTCCCTCTTTCCCTAGTAATTAATTTTATATATAAGCCACTTGAGCATTTAAGGATGCCACTTCCTTTTTTACAACGAACAAAGTTATTATTGCGCCACGTTCCTTGACCCCAAAAGGCACTGTTGAAATATTACATATGGATGGATATATATAGGAATTCGGTTGTAACTTTATAAATAAATATTCCTCTATCTATATAATTTACCTAACCAGCTTAGAATTTAACTTTTTACATTTTAGACTTGATTCAGAAGAGATTAATCTTAGACTAGTAAAATCTTAAGAAAACTTAATTTAAGAAAAGAAAAAGAAAGGAAAATAAAACAGCAGGCAAGCAATATGAAAAGGAAAAATTGTACATGTACCTCACGTGTTCGTTATAAATGTCAAATTGTAGTACAATGTCCCCTATCTTTGGCTTTGCTAGGAATTAAATTTTGATAAGGAAGAAGGTGATTGAATATTGATGCCCTCCCTTATCGGAAAATTCAGCATAATGTTAAGAATCCTGTGAAACAAAAGCGATAGAACCCCACACCTCTGCAAAACCCAGACTCAGATTCTTGGAAATTTCCCATTTCAAAAACAACCCTTTAATCATAATTGTGTGATATATATAAAACCATATCAAATTATTGAATTGAACAAACAAAAAAGATATCATGGATTTAAACAACAAAATTAAACATGGATGGATCTAACTGAGCAAATAAATAGTGGGGGCATTTTTTGTTGGCAAAAGATCACGCGGCTTATTAGCTATATATATATGGCAAATTATACAATACACCGGCGGTGGAGTTTACCAGGCTATACAAGCGGGTCTTGAAGGGTGATGTATCCTCTAGGGACTAGATTGAAATATTTAAAACTTAATTAATTCAAAAAATGGACATGTGTCAACTCCACAACTCGCTTATGGAGTCCAAAATTTACATCGCCGGTGTATCAAATAATTACCCTATATATATATATATATATATCAATCAGCCCAATCACATTTTGTAAAAACCTCACAAATATGGACAATTAAAATGGGGTCTTTTTTTTGTTTCTTTTATTTCCCTCTCAATGTAAATTTGAAGACGCCAATTCCTCAATTGCTTTCAAGGAAGAAACAAATAAGAAAATAGCTAGCAATGTTCCCCCGAAGAGAGCTTTTTGAAATTTAATGGCGTAACATATTTGTTGAATTTTTCATAAACATACAAATAGTGTTATAATAGTCTTTCGTTTTCATGTGGCAGGGGGTGACAGCTTTGATTTCCATGTCCTGTTATATGTATGTAAGTATGTTAGATGAGTGTATTTATTTTCTTTCACATAAATTGCTTGTGTTTTTTCACTTACTTTATCTATTGTCTTGCCAGAAATCAATGTTCCTTTTGCTTTTTCTCTTGTAGAAATTAATGTTCATGGCCTATATATTTATCAGCAATTGTTATTATTAGATACATTTGATAAAAGATGGTGATTAATTAGTTAATTATGGAGCAATTGGTTAATTAATTGATTAAGTCTACGTTTAGTAGAGCGGTGCAGTACGCTGTGTGATTGACACTGTTTAGCAATTGTACAGTTGAGATTACACTATACAGATTAGATTAGATACTGTACATATGAGATTATTAGAGCATCGACTGAAACGGAGTTTACACTTAAATTCCGTTTGAGTTCAAAACAGTGGTGAAACAGTCAAACGGTAGTGAAACAGTTACAAATACACAACCTAATTAAAAGAAAAGGCGGAAGGAATTTAATGCTAGACCCATTATTATATATAGATACAACAGCTATATATCACTAATGTTAAGTTTCTTTTTATAGAGTGAATATTAATTAATTAGTCCGTTGATTCATAATTAATTTTGAGTCTTATTCTTAAATAGGAAACAAGGTATATATAGATCTAGTTCAAATATATTGTCCACAGAATGAGACATATTAACTCAAATATGTACAAGCCTGCCTGATTAAGATATGCATTGTCAGAAATACATGTCAGGTATTATCGCTATTCTAACGTTAAAATGCATACACAGTTAATTAATCACAACCATCCATATATACTTTATGTGGTTCAGATTTTGATCTCCATATACATGCCGTGGCAAATCAGATCCACATTGCATATGTATCCATCCACACTAACGTCACATGAAAATTAAGGCCATAATTTCTTGTATCCCTTGCATAGTTACATTAATTGCAAGAGTACTAATCTGGAGTTGAGCTATGTTTTTTTTTATGTCTATTCTTTCACTCGACTTAATATACTTTCAAATTCAAATGATACATATTGTATATATAATTTGAATCTACTTTCACCTGAAATTAACACGATAATATCATTATTTGAGAAAATTTTGAAACGTTTAGTCCTTATTTCAGCATTTAGCCATCAGAAAAGGGCTTATTTGGCATTTTTAAAGAATTCAAGGGCTTATTTGGCTGCAATTAGAGTTCAGGAGCTTATTTGGTCGTTTTGTGTAAGTTCAGGAGCTTATTTGGTCGTTTTGTGTAAGTTCAGGGGCCTTTTTGAGCAATAAGCCTAAACAAAAATGGTTTTTGAACATATTTTTATGAAAGATGTGAAAGCAAAGGAAGTATTAATCTTATCAACCAAATAACCAAACACTTAAATCATATTGTTTAAATATAGAGTCGATTTGCCAAAAAGGCATTTTGGTCACCTACATTCTCTTGTTCATTCTAGTTGATTGAAGGGTCAAATTATATAGTAACAAGCCTAGATGGAAGTTGAACTATATATGATCTTTCAAAGCATTCAAAAGTTGAACCAAAGCAGACCAGACTTCCCTTTTTGGGCATTGTTTGATTATCGAGGCAGAGAACCTTCAGCTTTGTTTTTACTTTTTCCGGTCATCAACAATCATTGCATATAGTCAAACCAAACCCAATTTGAACGTCGACCCACAACTTTTCTCGTATACTATACTATGAGTTGAAGATTGAAGAGTGAAGACATAAGATTGTCGTCAGCATTACACCATCGAAATTAGCTAGGTGATCAAACAATCATTAGTTTCTTCATTGCCAAAAAGGAAAAGCTTGAAATCATAACTTTTGGTACTTCCACTAACAAAAATACATATTAGTACTAAGTAATCCATTTAATATTTAGTATACTACAATGTTTGTCCTTTTACTAGAGAGGTGGCCTTTCTTACACATTTTGATTTGATATGCCATTAATTATCAAATTAAATCCACCTTAATGTTTATAGTATTATTAAGAACTTGATCATATTTATATATAATTTTTGACCAAAAGAAATTTCTCAAAGAAATGAGACAAAATATAATTAAGTAATTAAGAAGCCCAAAGAACTTTTTAATCTTTTCCCACTTCACTTTGTCCCTAGAGAATGTTACCTTTGTTTCTTTTTGTTACTTTTTTTCTACTTTCCTAGCGAGTGTCTTCTTCCTAGTGACCCAATATGTTTGTCATTGATTCAAGAGAAAGCCTAAAAAGCTTATAAAAAATTTTCACTTCCACTCATTGGGAGACCAACATTATATAACTTTTGCTTTTTCCCCCTTTTTTCCCTTTGTCGACACATTAATTCGATTATATATTATACCTAGCTATTATTTTTCAACAAAATATAACTTGTTTTAGTTTGCTGAATAACCAATTAATACTATGGTTTATAATTAAATAATTTATGATTAGGGGAGAATATTAATATTAATGAAAATGAAATAATAATGGGGGAAAGGAGATTCATGTGAGAGTATCATGAGTGCATGCATGCACGCCTTTCACCCCATGCAGATAGCAGCATCATATCATATCCTACAATTACAAGCGTAAGGCATTTCAATTTTCAGGTGGGGCTCTCATTCTGAATGTAAAGACAAAATCATTATATATATATATTTACATCTTTTTCTTTATTTTTTTTTTCGAAAATTTATTAATGATTTTTGCTTTGTCATAGATTCATAACTCATGGGCAGAAGAGATGAGAGAGAATGTCTCAATCGGCATCCAAATTTATTAAATACTACTATACTAGTTAAATTCCTTTCGATTAAAATAAGATTTCATATTTATTTATGGACCACAACCCTTTCATCACATATATAGCAAATTTAAATTGGTAGAAAATGAACCAATCAAAAACTTTATTGAATACTTGAATTGCATAAGAAATTGGTGGGGGATCTTATGTATAATTTGAGAGGCAAAAATAGAGGAAACATAGAAATTAAACAATATGAAACATATATAGAAATAGTAAAATCAGGAGAGTGTCGCAAGCAAAAGACTAATAGCAAAATACCAAAAGGCCAAATAAATATAGACAGATGAGGCATATATATAGTCTACATCAAATTCGGACCCCCTTTTCTGCATAAAACTTTTGGAAAAGGAAAAGGACCAACCACTAATTTAATTCTGTTCCAAATGTTGTTGAGACTGAAACCTGTTCTAATCTTAATTTCTCTGCCCAATAAACCAATCAATCCATTGGACAGACCACCATGGCAAGTCAACATTGATGTTTTGCTAGCTCTAAGTCTAACCCACGCGAGTTCGACCTAATCCACCCTTGAGGCCTTGACACTTTGAGCGGTTTTGGTCCCATAATTTGGACCACCCTAAGCTCGGCCCGCTCTTCCCTTCCTGGCCTCCTCTAGAAGGCTTATATAGGTTTATGATTATCCTTCTTGGAAGAGGAGCAAATCAAGCCCTATTGGCTATTTCAATGATGAAGAATCACTTTTATGTTTACTAATTAAGGTTATTCTTCTATATGGTGAAAATTGTTGAAGCATTCAGAGTAAAGTAGAAAACCCGTCAGCGGATTGGATGAAGTGAAGTGAGTGTTGGGCTGTTATTCTTTTTATGTGACCGCCCATTGCCCAACCTAAATCCTCTGAGATAAAGACTCAATGACCTTAAGTTGGAGGGCCAACCGGCCCAAGTTCACTTGCTATTGCTGATGGGCAAGTTTGATGGGCAGAGAACCTTGAAGCTTTGCGGAAGGCGAAGGAAAACAGTAACCAATTATCGAGGTTGGATTAAGTGGTAAGCGATTTGTTCCAGTTCAAATAGAGATTCGAGACTTTGTATACGCAGTCGCCCCTGTTGTAGACTCACCCACCAAATTTAAGTGCACAATCGGGGTCGAATCCGGATTAGCCACAGTCCTAAATCCCAGAAAGCACATTAATTAGCACAGTCCTAAAAGCTACAATACTCATTGCGATATGATTACAACTTCAACACTCGGTGCCAAAGCCACCTCCAAACGTTCCTTGGCAAATCTTCTAGCTTCGACTTCGAAATCCCTTTCATTAATGAAGGAAAAAACTGTATAATATTTTTTGGGGGGATCAATGATAATCTTCTTAAGAGATGCAGTATTATGAATCAAGTTGATCAAAAATTCCCCAGCAGTTGAAAAAGCAATAAATCCAACTATCTCCACCACCTCCAGGCTTTTGTGGGATTCTTTTGCTGCCTTCCACTCCAAGCTTCCTTTGAAGTCCGTACTTTCAGTAGTCTGCACAATTAAATACAACTCATTTGCTAGAAACCATACACTCTTAAATGAGTATATAACAAATGTAATAATACAAATTAATTGCAGAAAAGTTACCTTCATCTTAAGCCTCGACAACATTGGACATGCCTCTATAAGATCAAGCCAAGGAAGGATACTTTGGTGTTCGTATTCCGTAACTTGGAGTTCTAGTTGCTTGAGATAAATGAGTGGAGGAAAATTTTCTGGGAAATCCAATTGCATGTACTGCACAAACAGAACAAAACCTGTTATAGTTACAAAAGACAGGAACATGGAGATCATATGTTTCAATTAAGTGACAGAGACAGATAGGATTAGGAATGAAGGATACTTACCTCACAGTCCAAAGTTAACTTAGTTAATTGAGAGAGACTAGTTGAGAAAAGCGGTGAAAACTTGAGAATGAAATCTTTATCACAGTTTAGTCCTCCAGCAATGGATGACTCGACAAGACTTGGTGTGCTCTTAAGAGACAGGTCTGTTTGTCCACGTCCATCAAACATAAATGATACAAGACTCGTTGCAGAAATCTATAAAGATCCCAGATGTGGGCAGCTAGTGATCTCCAAGTGCTTTAGCTTGAGGGAATTAGAACCTGATATTGTTAGTCTTCCAAGGTCGTACACACAGTGCAAACATAGCCTTTCAAGAGATGGGCAGTTGGATAAAAAGCCTTCCATACTTTCTGAATACGCACCCACAAAATTTAGACAAAGACTGGTCAAGGAAGAAAAGGTCTGAGGGCCACGCTTGCCGGCCATTTTATTCAAGTTAAAAGATTCATCCATCAAACTAGGATAACGATACATAGACCCTCTCCCTAAGAAGTTCAACTCCAGCACTCTAACTTTCTTTTTCGCTGCAAAGATTACCCAGTGCTTAATCACGGAAGAATGGTTATTATTAGGTTTACAAGAGATCCTAAATTCATCCACAATTTGGCCCTTATGTGATTTAAGGGCTTTATTCACCCAACCTACAAACTTAAAACTCCCTAAAGTTTTTGAATAGTCAAATACCAATTTAGTAGTGAATTTCCATAACTTTTCCCATCTGTGTGATAGTATACAAGTTCTCGCTGCTTCATTGATTGTCAGATAGGTTAAAATCGAAACAAGAATATCATCTGGAAGGCAGCTTATTCGATCCTCAAGGCCATGGTTTGTCTCCTGAGACTGCAAATTTACACAGTACAAAAGCAAAAGTCATGCCTGCCCCAAACAAAATCCTGTCTTATTTTCTTGGGAAAACTAAAACTACTGTACAGGTTTTTCAGTAAAAATTATGGTATCTAAAACATACTTTAATCACCGTCGACTAGAACATGTTATGTACAGGGTAAGCAATTCTTTATAAAACAGAACCTCAATGAACTCATATCAAACAGCTTGGAAATTATAGAGACGAAAACTTACATCCATCTTCGACGACGCGTAAAGGAAGTTTAGCAAGTCTGCAAGTGTAAGGGATAGAGAAGAGTAAAAGATTGATTAATTAGGCAGGTTTTGTTAAATTGCACCAGTTTTGTACAAAAGAAAGCAATTAAACTATCTTTTGTTCTGCTTATAACTATTTATGAAAATAGGGTTTTAGATTATATATAGACATATCTAATTTACCTTGCTCTCGTCGGATTAGAGAAAACCAATTGACAAAAGGATTTAGTATTTGCTTGGGCTAACCTAACACTGTATCGACCATGGGCCAGTGATTTTTGCTTGGATTGTTAAACCTTAGATTTATTTAGGGTAAAAGTACACAATTGGTCCTTGAAGTTGAGCAAAAGTAGCAAATTGGTCCCTTAAGTGAAAAAAAATAGCAATTGAGTCGCTAAAATATATCAATCTGTATTTCACTATTCTCAATCGGTTAGGATGATAAGTAAAAACTCCATGATTCACAGCCCAGTAGAAAGAACATTTATTGCGAGCACAAACAAGTAGGGGGAGATCCAAACGTGCTTTTGGTAAATGATAACATTATGTTTTTATAACGATAATAATAACATCAATAATAATTGAATTGAAGAGAACGAGAAAGAGAAATCACTTTCATTACTTCATAAAGTAATGATGGGATCTTGTCCCACTGCACAAAACTACTGTAATTGATGCTTCAAACCAACATTAATTCAGACAAGCATATGATATGAGAAGAAATTAGGTATGGTGTGGTAGTATTGAACAGAAAGGTAAAATTACAATTAATGAATAAGGTTCCCATCCCTGATGACTAGGTTGTTTCATTACACATTGCCAAAGTTAGACACATTGCCAAAGTTAGACTTAAGGTCAATTTCAACCCCATGCCCTCAATCCGACTATTACCCATCATCATCAGCCTCAAAGCCTCCCCTGTTGCAGACTTGCTTTCCTTGTCTTTACCCATGTCATTAAAAAAAAAAAAAAACAAAAACAAACAAAAACAAACAAACAAACAAACAAACAAACAATCAACAGGATCTTCAAGAATTATCCTATGCCAATACCGTATCTTACCCAATCTTTCACCTCATTCATCTTCTTGAGCCTGTTAAGGACAACACAACTGCTAAAACTACTTGCTGTTTCTTCTTAGATTTTCCCATGGCTGGTAAAGATGGAAGTTTGGGACGACATTAATCGACCAGTTGAAGAAGGGAAACCGACGTATACATTTGCATTAATAGTCTTAAATATTACATAGGTAACCAAGAGCGATCTCGAACATATTTCACACCATATAAATTAGAAAGATTGTCAAAGAAAGAATGGTACTTCCCAGTTGTGAACGAGTAAAACCGAAAGGAGTCATCATAAATTCCGTAAGTTCCGTTTTGGTTCATCAAGACTAAGGGACCAAAAACTTTGTTCCCAGTTCCACTAACAACTGCCCTTTGAGAGAAAGATGCACCCCGACTTACGAACAAGGCCGTCTTCTTTCCTAAACTCTTCAAAGGGACACATACTTTTCTTTCCAAATCCAACTCAAAAACATCTGGATCACCTGAATTTATGTAAACAACCAAAAGTCGTCCATTGTGTTCCACTAGTGATACTAGATCACCTAGTGAAACCTTCCATGGAAAATCCTCGTCGTCGTCACTACTTGAATCCTCACATGGTAAAAACTCATGTTCGATGTGGTGGACAATCCAACTATGTTGGATGTCTTGTATATCGAATACTCCCAAGTTTCCCTCCAAATCCAAACAATAATACAATCCTTGGTATAAAATAAGATTGGAATAGGGTAGAAAATTTAAACAATTTTCCGTCTGTAAATCATGCTTCTTCCAATCAGCTTGTCCTAGTTTATGGACATAGATTGAGCTGTGATCAACTGCATGTGCAAATATTGCAACAACCGAGCAATCCGACGACTGGGAATCAGGTGGACAAGTGAAGAGCATGGATTCCCTTAGACAAAAGGACAAGAATGGCATTGGCATAGTGGGAAGCTTTTTTATCTCTTGAGTTAAGGGATTGAAGAGAAATAGGTACGGATACTGATGATCCGACACCTGCGCAACTCTAATCAGCGACCAACCATACTTTGCAAAATACATAAATTTCATACCATCTCTTACTTGTGGTGGAAACTCCATGTCCCAAGTATATTTATACAAAGGATGGAAAAGACTGTACATACGACCTCTCTCCATGAATTGGATCAACAATGGGAACGAAGAATCCACATAAGAGAGTGGAGGCGGAAGCTGACGTGGAGGAGAAATACTAACGGTGATGGATCGCCATGTTTTGCAGACAGCATGAAAGTTGTGAATGTCAACAACAAAAAAAAGCTTTGACAATATCAATTCTAAAAGCTCCGCTGGAAGGCTTCTGCCCCACAAATCCTCCTCAATTACCTCTTCCTCTTCCTTGTTTCCTTGATGATTATCGGCCGAAGCCGAATCTTGGTTTATTTTCGACGACATCGTCTTTATACCAAAAAATCAAAAACAAAAAATCAAATCGAATAGACAATAAGTAGTAGATGGCTTAGCAGGGGTTGATAGCTTACAAATCCGTAAATAGCTTGTTGGAATTGTTAATTAAGCTCCCTTTGCAACACCTATTTTATACATAGCTTATCAGGGCAGCCAAGCTTTTTATCCTTTACCGAATAGGACTAGGATTTTATTACTTGATAATAATTAATGGGATAATAAAGAGTCGACCAATGACCTTAACTTGGAGGGCCAACCGGCCCGAGTTCACTTGATATTGCTGATGGCCGATGGGCAGAGAACCTTGAAGCTTTGCGGGAAGGCGGTGGAAAACAGTAACCAAATTAATTATTGAGAGCATTTTTTTCTATAATATATCAAAGAAGAAGAATCCATTGTTTCCAAACAGGGTCAGTACTGTCTTTGCAAGTAGAATCCATGCTCTATATACTAACAAGATCAAATCTCTCAACAGACAGAGTCAATTCTATGGATCTTAGGCATTACTTCAAGATAATATCTTCCATAATTTCTACAAGATATTCAGCTGTTGAGAAAGAAGTTCAGGACACACTGAGGTGTTTCAATATCATCCTTATTACAGAATTCCCCTTTTGAAAGTGCTATCTTTAGATACTTTAGATTAGCACAAATGGCGACGGATCTCATCCAGCAAGGAAGGAAAGAAGGCAAGAAGCTTCAGACATAAAAATGGTTATAAGAGATGGGAAAAGGAAACCTTCGAGAAAATAGTTCATAAATTTTCATTTATATACAGCTTGATCTTCCATTGCACAAGAGAATCAAGTCAAGATACCCAGCAAAACATGAAATGAATCATAGCTAAGAGAATTGGATTTTTAGTTCAACACATGCAGAATCAACTGAACTGAGACATTCTTTGTGAACATCTTTTAACAAAGTAGTCATCAAAGACACTAGTGTTACTAACTAATCATCAAAGACACTACCGTTATGTTAATTTGCTCCTAAAGACACTTTACCCCATGAATTATAAAAATTAACACACATTATCCCCTAATTTTACAAAATTCACCCAACCAATTTTAAATTAACCCACATTATCCACATTAAATTGCCCAAGTTGGCTTAAGAAAAAAAAAAAAAAATCTTGCTTGGAGGGAAAAAGCATTTTTTTTTTTCTAAAATCAATAGAATACTACTAAAAAGCATTCTTTTAATAGTTTAATAATTAGACCCCGGTTAGCTATCAATCACTAAATTGGGCTCATAGCTCTTTTATTGGGCTCTTCAGGCCCAATAGGTCAAAACGGGCATCCAATGGAGGCGGGTCATTAAACCCGTCAGTAGCAACAAGGGCCTCATTTTATGCATTTTTCTTTTTTCATCTGAAAATGAAAATCTTCTCTCGAATTTTTCTTCCTCTGTAACTTTCTCGTTCTCGTTTGCTCCCTCAAGCCCTTAATGCCTAGATTTTCATTTTTCGTATGCAAAATGGGATCCAATTCTCGAGTTTAACCTCTCGCTTCTCTTTTCCGTCGTCTTTGTTTTTATTCGCAAAAATTTCCTCTCTCAATTCTCGAAAACCCTAACCCGTTTTTCTTGCCTTTTCCCCTTTTCTTCATCAATCGATCTTCGCTAATGGCCGATAAGCGTATAATATGTCGTCGAAGCTGGGGATTTTGTTCCGGAACTCGAAGGAGATTGTCTGCAAACCTGGAAATGTAAGTATTCTCCTTCTCTCTCATTTTAGGGGTTTTGAAACCCTAATGTGGTTGTAACTGTGAGTTCCATTATTGAAATTTGCTTGATTTAATTTTAGTTTCCTCTGTGTTTTTATTCGCCCCAAAAAATTGAGAGAATTTCTCTCAATTCTCAAAAACCCCGATTTCTTCAATCGATCTTCCCTAATGGCCACCAATAATCTCCCGCGAAGAACCGTCAAGGTTCTCTTTCGATCTCCTGTTTATCCTTTTCCATTTCCCCCAGTTGTTTGTTTCCCGATAAACCCCAAGATAATCTGTTTTCTTTTTTAGCTTCTGTTTTCTTCTCCCTTTTGCACTCTGTTTTACCTTTATTAATTTTTACATATGTTTGCATCAGTCACCAAGCTCTAAATATAAATGTTAGAGCAAGAAGAAAAGGAAACTGAATTGATTGAATTCTATACTAAATTAATCAAATTCACCTGACATTACAGATGGGGCTAGGTGAATATGATCAAAAGACCAAACATCAAGTATGGTGATTCCTAACCTAGTACTACAGCAAGGTAATATATTTGGCTTTCCAATTTATTTTAATTATAGGAATGGCCTTTGGTGCAAATAGGATTTTTCTGTCTAATAGGTGGCTGTTTATGCTGTCTTTTTTGTCTTTCTCTTGTCATTATAATATGTCTACAGCAGACTCAATCTTTAATAATAGCTATTTAATCATTTGCATTTTCTTTTATCGTTTTTTTTTGTTCTGTGGACCTAAATACAAACTTGAAACTGCTTGCTAATTTATTTGAGTTGCAAGTTATTGTATCCTCCACATTCAAATCCATTTTGCTTTTCCAGTTTTTTTTTGAGAAAGTACAACAATTGAATTATTTTCTTCGAGCATCTAATCCCTAGTATTGCAGCCTTTTGGTTACTGTTTTTAAAGGGACAAACTAAAGGAATATATTTTCTTTTTCAATTTCATTTTATCCTTAGAAGAAAGAAAATCTGTTGGAGAAAGATCTTGAATTGGTCAACTAAGCAATATCATCTCATGTTAATTTTGCTAGGTGTTATGGTTGTTAGAAGTCATTCAAATATATTTCTTTAACATTTTTTTTCACTGGAGTCCTTTTTTGTGTTCATGTTGACTTATTTGTTTGCAAATTATCTCTCTATTTCTTGTTATGATATTCTTTTTCTAATTGGAACCTTTTCTACTATGGTCTTTCATATGCAAAAGAAGCCTTTCAATTGCGGAATCAACTCTTCAAAAGAAACTTTACACTGTCAATTGAGGAACAGGTTGAAAAATGCGATGAAACAGGTGAAACTGGTGAAGATGCCCACAAAGTTACAAATGTTGCAAAGAATCTTCAAGTGCATAAGTACTTGGTAGTGAACTCTGGTCATTTGACAGTAGTTCATCTGACCTCTCTGGTTATTATCTTAGTCCGTGGAAAGTACTTCAAAGTTATCTGGAAAGCATTCTTCAGGTTTGGATTCTCTTTCTATCACAATGTTTGATACAGTTTTCCCTTGATATTTCCTTTTTCAAGGAATCTTTGTATGTTATTGGTCATTGTATTGTTTTCAGGTTGGGTAGATTCATGAAATGATTGGTTGTTATGAATTGTGTTGTCATTGCATGTATCTGCTTTCTGTTGTTGATTTTCTTTTTCTGCTTCTGGTGGTTGTGTCATTATGTTTCTCTCTTGGAGCTGTGCTTCGGAGCTAGGGTTCATTATCTATTTTCTGTGAAGCTTATTTGATGAACTGAACTACGTGTTTTGTGAATTGTGTTGCCGTTATGTATATTTGCCTGTTGTTGCTGACTTTCTTCTTCTGCTTCTGATGCATGGGTGATTGTGTTGGTTCCTTTGCAGGCGTCTCTCAATAGGAGCCAAGCTTCAAAGTTGGTGTCTTGTTTACTCTTTGAAGCTTAAATGATGAAGGTGGGGAGTGTATCTTATTGTAAATTTCTTATTACTCTAATTTTGCAACAATTTTTTTTGGCTGTATACTATATTTGGTTACAATATGAGCCATTATACATTATTTGAACTTGTTATATTTCTTTTGTGTTTAGGTATGTACTTGTGGCAAGGAGAGGATGCAAAATGCCCAGACAGGAGCTTCTACTTCAAACGTAGGCAGAAGGGTTGGTAAGTAATCATTCTTGAATTTTTAGCATTGCAATCAATGTGAAAAAGCTGCTTACCTGAAAAAGTTAATGTAATGTGCTTTCTGTTTTCTTCTTTATTGCCGTTAGTCACTTTTATTACTCTTCTGGTCATCATTCAACATATTCTGCCATTTTAAGGCCTTCTGTGACGTTAAACTATATTTGTATCATTTTTTAAATTCACATTCAACTTTGATTCCCTATGTGCTATGTTCTAGCTCATTATACAGTTGTTTTGATCCGTCTCATCTTACAAATGCATGATATTGTTTGTGTTTCAGCATATCCATACGGCAAGGAGAGTTCGTGGAAGTCTCGAGACGGGAGTTGCTACTTCAAATGTGGACAGTAGTGTTGTCCCCTGGGGTGTATGAGTGGCTGGGGTGTGTGTGCGATGATGTTGCATGGGTTTTATCATTATAGCATATAGTTCATTTTCGGCTCAATGCCCAAAATCCCCCCTGAAGTATCACAAAAAGGACATTTTGCCCCTAATCTTTTTTTTTTTTTCCATTTTTGCCGCCTGAAGTATGAAACAAAGGACACACTTTGCCCCCTGCCGTAACAGAATTCAGTCATATGCGTGCACGTGACTAACGGGTCTGTTAACTCAAGGTTTTTTGCTAACGTGGAATTTCCACGTCAGCCAAAAAATGGACCTCAACTGGATTTTTATCAATTTCTAGAGGGTAAAAAAGGTTGACGTGGAGCCCACTTTTAACTAACATGGAAATTCCATGTTAGCAAACAACCTCGAGTTAATAGACCTGTTAGTAACGTGCACGCACGTGACTAAATTCTGTTACGGCAGGGGGCAAAATGTCCTTTTTTCATAGTTTAGGGGGCAAAGTTGGACAAAGAAAAGATCGGGGGGCAAAGTGTCCTTTTTGTGATACCTCAGGGGTGATTTTGGGCATTAAGCCGTTTATTTTCAGGTTTATCGTTATAGCATATAATTCATTTTAAGGTCCATCGTTATAGCATATAATTCATTTTTAGGTCCATCGTTACAACATATAGTTCCTTTTAGGTCTATCGTTACAGCATATAGTTCATTTTAGGTCTATCGTTACAACATATAGTTTTAGCTCTATCGTTTTAGCATATGGTTGTAGGTCTATTGTTATAGCATATAGTTCACTCTTAGGTTTCTCCATATAGTTCATTTGTGCATGGGGACAATCCTATTTGTCCAACTGAATGGTTTCTCCATGGAGTTCATTTGTGCACAAGGACTATCCTATTTGTCTAGCTGAATATGAAGTTGGTAAGTAATCATTCTTGAATTTTTAGCCTTTGCAATTGATGTGAAAAAGCTGCTTGCCTGTATATATTTCGTTTTTTTCTGGTTGTCTTACGTTATTTTATCAATTGAGTTAATGTGCTTTATGTTTTCTTCAACATTTCCTTAGTCCTTTTTATTACTTGTCGGGTCATTGTTTATATTCTGCCATTTTAATGCCTTCCTTTTTTTTAGACGTGGAGTTTTTTTTTTTTTTGTGATTGAATGGAGATGTATGTATTGGTATTTGGATGTGCTCTTGTGTGCTATTGATGGTTTAGTTTCTTATAATAATCTTCTTCCTAGCTTTTTTCATGGATACAATAATGGTGCGGCATTCCTATTTAATTTGTCATTAATTTCTTTAAGATTAGATGTGATGTATTAGGGATTGCTATTTCTTGTACAAGGTTAATTTGAACTTGTAGATTTATATTATTATTTGGTAAGGGTTGTAAAGGAATGTGTTTTCGCACCATTATTGTGAAAATGAAATTAGCTTAGCATTATGCATATAAATTACAATAAACGTAATTGTCTTTATATATTGGTATCATGATAGCAAGCTTACTACTTAGCAACTATGTAATTCTGATTTCTAGGCCATGGAAGTTCCAATATGAGAGGGTTTTAGGAATGTGAAGATACTTAGTTTGTTTGGATATGCTCTTAAAGCTAAGAGAGGTATTTCTGATTAGTTATTTCTTTTCTAATGGGCCTAGTCATATCTGAATATGTTGCGGCTGACTTGGTTTATTCCTGAAGGCGTGAAATATTTAGAATTTTACGTTTACTTATTCTTACCGTTTAATTATTCGGATTAGCATTAATGTTCAATTTTCAGTTAAGAGTATCGTCAACTAAAGCTACTGGTAGGATACCGTTAAAATTCTGAACCTGTTGGGTATGCCTTTAATTTTTCTCCGTTAGGTCCGTTATATATAATTTTTCTGTAAAGTTTTTCCATTGAGTGATACTGTTAAATGTTTTCGTAACGTTATTCCTTTGCCGTATACCGTTAATTATATTCCGTTAATTATTGCCGTATAACGTTAAGTTAATTATATGCCGTATACTGTTACGTTAGTGTTAACTGGATACCGTTAACTCCTAAATTACCGTTTATGTATTCGTCTAGTTATTCCTCATCGGAATACCGTTAAATTATCTGATCCGGTTAATCTTTACCGGATTACCGTTAATTTATCCTTTGAGTTATTCCTTCCTAAATAGTTAAAAGTTTTCCGTTACGTTATTCCTTTCTGGCATAGCGTTAATTATTACGGTAACTTTAACCGTTCCCTGGTTACCGTTAAGTTAATCTTTCCCGGAATACCGTTAATCATTATCCTTTAAGTTATTCCTTTTGGGAGTACCGTTAAGTATATACCGTTAAATATTCGTTACTTTATTCCTTTCGTGGATACCGTATAGTATATTCCGTTAAGTAAATCCGTCCTGGAATAGCGTTAAATAATTCCTAAACGGTATACCGTTAATAATAGTCCGTTAAGTTATTCCAACCAGGAGTACCGTTAAGTATTTCGATCCCGAATTTTAGTTAAGTTATTCATTATCGGAATAACGTTAAATATATTCCGTTAAGTCAATCCGTGCCGGGATACCGTTAACTTTTCCGTTACGTATTTACTATCCGTTATATCTCTAATAATATTCCATTAAGTTATGCCATCCAGGAGTACCGTTTATTTATTCTATCCGGGAATACGGTTAAGTTATTCTTTAAGAGAATATCGTTAAATATTTTATGTTAAGTTAATCCGGCCGAGAATACCGTTTAATTTTACGGTTAGGTTATTCCTATCCGTTATTCATTATGTTATGCCACCAGGAGTACCGTTAATTTGTTCTATCCCGGAATACGGTTAAGTTATTCTTTACGGGAATACCGTTAAATATTTTCCATAAACTTTTTCAAAACAGGAATACGTTAATTTTTTTTCCGTTTGTGGTACGTTCAGTTAATCTTCAGAAGCAAGATTCAAAAAAATCGCCCTCAACTTATTCCGGTAAGGAATACCGTTAGCTAATTCAAATGACGTGTAACATTAACTGGATACCGTTTAATGTTTCCGTTACGTTGCCTCAACTAAATCTATAATCTCTCAACATATTTGAATAAATTGAGCCTGGGCTCGGGTTGGACTTTAAAATGATAATTCCGCATTTCAAATTTAGCTGGGCCTTAATGGGCTTTTAACGGGTTTATTTTACGATAAAATTGGGACTTAGAGATTCATTTTACGTAGTAACTAAATTATAACTTATTTCCAACAAAATTAGGCCTTAATGGGCTATAATGGAATTTTCGAATGGGCCTTGATCTGAACATCGCTCTTTTTTTGGGCTATGGAAATAAAACGTCCTACGTCCAAGTTGATAACATATTAAGTGATCTGCCTTCAATTCTAGAATGAAATTTGTTGAAGGAAAAAAATCACTTTAACAGGCTCTACTAATTATTCAATGAAATTTGGAAAACCCGAAAAAAAATCAACATAAAGTACTACAACATCAGACTCCATACAACTCGTATTGGTATTTGGCAGATGCTTCATGCCAAGGTCAATTTTATTTCTACAATAGTGATGCAGAAACACATTCCTTTACACCTTTCTAAATAAGATCCACAAACAAATTTTACAACAAATTATTATAAATCCTAATACATCGCCA
This sequence comes from Corchorus olitorius, assembly GCA_001974825.2. Taxonomy (NCBI): domain Eukaryota; kingdom Viridiplantae; phylum Streptophyta; class Magnoliopsida; order Malvales; family Malvaceae; genus Corchorus; species Corchorus olitorius. The sequence continues at coordinate 126,386 of AWUE01020863.1, read as the reverse complement.
TCTATCAATAAAATTACACAAAAATCAATAGGAATGCCGCACCACTATTGTATCCATACAATTACCTTGGTAACAACAAGCAATTGACTATAATATAAACAAACAATGCAAACCATGAGCATCTCCAAATACCAATAATATTACATCTCCATCCAACCACAAACAACACACAATTTGGCAAATTTATTGGAATGGAGATGTCCCACACTCATCTTCTAAAGAGAATGAGTGAGGATTAGGACCATTACTAACCTAAGGTGGAAACATGCCTTCATAATTCATAACAAACATAACATAAATTAATATAAGCACCAGAAACTAAATGAAGTCACCAAATGACAAAACAAAACTAAACGTATTTAAGATCAAAGCTTACCATTCAAAAGAGACCAGCGCACCACATTTGCAACTCCTTGGAATCCTGTTCCAAGATCATAGCACTAAAACATCAACAAGTTGATCATGACAGCAAAGCAAGAATCCAAAGGCAATAATACATAAGATCACTTACCCCATAGTCAGCTGGACATTTGCCACTTTAAATAGGGTTACGCGGCGCATTCACATTGAATTTTCCCAATTGACATTGAACTTTCCTTAATTCTCACATTCAACATTCCCAATTGACATTGAACTTGCCTTATTCTCACATTCAACTTTCCCAATTAACATTGAACTTGCCTTGATTCAAATCCAATTTTCCCAATTCACATTGAACTTGCCTTGATAATTCACATCCAATTTTCCCAATTCACATTGAACTTGCCTTGATAATTCACATCCAATTTTCCCAATTCACATTGAACTTGCCTTGATAATTCACATCCAAATTTCCCAATTCACATTGAACTTGCCTTGATTCACATCCAATTTTCCCAATTCACATTGAACTTGCCTTGATTCACCTCCAATTTTCCCAATTCACATTGAACTTGCCTTCTCACATTGGCCCTTAATGTAACCCCATTCAAAGTACCATGTCCCACCAATACCCACAGCAGGAAGGCAATCCTTGCTGCCACAGGGATATGCTCAGCTCCAATGGGGAGACAACTGCAGAAGAGAAAAAACATTATAAAGAAACCATCAAAGCAGAAAAAGGAAAATCATACCAGCAAATCCGAAGGCAATCCTTGCTGCCACAGGGATATGCTCAACTCCAATGGGGAGATAACTGCAGAAGAGAACAAACATTATCAAAAAACCATCAGAGCAGAAAAAGGAACATCACAGCAAGCAAATCTATGCAATGGCAACATGATTCACAACAATCAACAAAATCCATGGCAAAAAAAAAAATCACAGAGCACCCAGCACACTATTGTAAAAAAGATTATGCTTAGGCCAAAAAAAAAAAAAAAATTATGCTGCTGCAATGTTCCGATTTGAAAGCTGTTGGGGATGCTTAGGACAATCCGCTCAGCTCAGCAAAAATGTGAAGGAGATCACGGAAAGCTTAGGCTCCATAATAGCCAAATGACTAAAGGAGATCAAAGAGAGCTTTGGCTCCATGATTGCCAAGTGCTCCAAAGCGATTTGAAGCAAAGCTTAACCCTGCACTAAATTCAAACTGTGTAAGATGCTATTTTCCAGGTCTGCACAATGCTATCAAGCATATATGGACTCTTAAAAGTAAGAAAAGTAAACATTGAAACCTTAACCTTATTCAATCAGTATCTTTCTTCTAAAAACTAAAAGCTTAGGCATATTATAAAATTGAACATAAACAGCAAAGAAGTTTTGGCATATTCACCAGACTCACCAAAAATTAAAAACGATTCAGAGTTATTCAGTAAGCATATTATTGAAATTGGGAAGGAAGGGCAGGATATATATATATATATAGAAAAGTCATCTCATCTAAAGATTACCTTCAAGCTTACTAGAACAAAAGAAATACAACTTCTAGCAGCTACAGGAGATCTGCCCCATCCCCCAGCCACCAAGATAATACCCAAAAGCCTGCTCCATAAGGGATGGGTGCATTTAACCCTGCTATTCTCAAATGTGGCACGTTGGTGGAGGACCATATCTCTGAAAGGGCAAATTGCAAGTTAATATTATACCAAATATACCAACTCAGATTCAAAATTAGACTACTAATAATTAACCAAAGTAACCTGCATAGTAATAAGCATGGTGGTGGAGCACCCTACTTATGTTCAGCACTAAAACAAAGAAATATAGTACAGACCTGATCAACAATTGAGTTGTCAGTCAAAGCAATTCTCAGCTTGTTTAACTTCCCATAGCCTCTCTTGAAGATCAGCTCTCTCACACTCTTCAGATTGGGATACCTAATAACATGCATCACTAATAATTAAGAAATGACACAACTAATACAAACATCAACACAACAAGAGGTCCCGTAGGAGAGGGGGAGAAGCAAGAGAGTGAAACCTACCCATAAGTAACATATGGTTCGACCCGATGAAGCATATTCATTGTTGCCTTGTTCACCTTTAGAAAAACTCCATTGAAAATCTGCATTGAAGTGTGAAACTCCATAAGTTCTTAAAACAAACACCTAATAAAGGGTTTTTCAAGATACTTCAGGTACTAGAAGGAACTGCTCAACAGTGCCACAGCATCAAATTAATCAGGGTTTTGGTACATATAACAATGATCGCTCAAAAGACGATCTGAAAGAACACTACACATTTAATTTTTATGTGAAATCTCTTAACACCAAATAATTGATTGCCAAAATTGATACATTATGTGACAATAATATTCCACCAAATTACCTTATCAAAGGGTAAAACTTTGACACCAAGCAAAAAAAGAAATGAAACTATCTTAGCCCATTCTAATTGTAAAAGATCTGATAAGCTACCTGTCTCAGACACAAAAGCTGCAAGATTTTCCTTGTCCTAGGATGCATGGCATGGATACTGAAAACAGAAAAGTTGCAACATTAGGGCTAGCTTATTAGCATTCATGATAATGACATAATGTCATAGATGTTGACATACCCACGGATCCGAATAATAAACAGAAGCTTAGCTTCAGGGTCAACATAAAATCCTCCATTCAACTTTGCTTCACCCTTCAATTGAATGAGCTCCTTCTCCTGAAGAAGGAGAATAATTCAGAACCCACAATGTTGAAACTGATAGAAAACGTAGCAGAAAAACAGTACAACTTTATATGCATACACACCTGTGCCTCATACTCCTTTGCATATTACTTAGCTCTATTATAAACCAGCTTCCAGTTCTCAGTATTCTTCTTCTTTGCAGCTTCGAGCTCCTGCTTTTTTTCCAGCTCCCACTCTTCATTCCTTTTCTCCTTCTTCAAGAGTGACTCGGGCTTAGCTTCACCACCCATCTCTAAGAAAATTATAAATACCAAAAAAAAAATCAGAAAACAAGTACTCGAATCATACGGTCACCAAAACCTTAAACAAACAAACAAGCCATTCAAATAACCCAATACACGATTCATGAACATACACCTTCATACTAAATGAATAAATAATCCATTATTACTTCTCAAAGTTATCTAAAAGGGGAAATAAACAATTCAATACTTCCAACAAAAGAAAAACCAATCACATCAAATATCCAAGAAACTAAGGAACAGTGGCGTAGGCACATGGCGGTTAGCGGGGTCAATTGACCCCACTGAAAGTTTAATTACCTCAAATCCTTAGCGGCCTGAACGATGATCACCGCCTTGTTTGGCTTCCTGCACCGTATCTGCATACCATGATAATTCCACCAGCCTGGCACACTGTATCAGTTCCACTGCTCATAAATTACAAACAGAATTGTGAGAAATAGGCGCATGAGAAGAGACATCAATGGCAAGCTTGGAACTCGATTTGGAAATACATGTCTAAAGAAAATGAGTTAGTTGTAAAATGAAAGATCATGCTTACCTGGAATGGAAACAAGCATGTTGTAATCAACCCCAAGTACTGTTAAGGTTTTCAGTTCACCAAGCTCAGGTGGTAAGACTGATAACTACTTGTTATCAAATTAATGTTTCTCAAGAATAGGCAATTGTGTTAGCTCAACAGGCACTGTCTGCATCAAAGAAAGAAACAATTGAATCGTAAATTTGAAGGGAAAAGACAAAGCTGTTATTTAATTAAGTTCGGTATCCTAGTCCTAAAACAAATAGGTAACAAAAATGTTAGGAGAAAAAAACATTTAGTAGCTGTCATTCCAACAAAAAAAAAGAAACAAAGAAACAAAGATTTCTTCGTTCCGAAAAAATAAATAAATAAAGAAATCTTGCAGCAAAATACCCATTAACAAAAAACAGTCTCTCAAAATAGAACCAAATATCGCAAGCTACGAGCGTACAGATGTAAGTAAATTCCAAATAAACAGTATCTCTTACGCTTCAGTAAATAGCTGAATCCATATTGGAGAAAGTGGGGAAGCAGGTGTACTAATCCTTTATAAATGTCAATGTGACAAGTTAAATAGGGCTAGAGACAAAACTTTAATGCATGAGCCCGGCATTTCCTTCGGAACACACACTTCAGGTACATGTATCAACAAATGGACATACATACCCAAAGGCAGAGCAGTTTCAACAATTTGAAAGGCTAGAGACAAAATTTACAAGAGACTTCTATTTTGTAGCGCATAGAATCAAAACTTCTTTAAAAGAATACACCGACCCATAGAAATAGCAAAACATATCAAGTTAATTAAGTTTAAGCTCAACTGAGCTAATGCCAAGCCAATGACAAACAATATATTTTCCTCCTTTTTTGAGTCTCGTCTCACTCTTATTATTTCCTTTAACTCAACTCAATAATATGGATTGAAAAACAAATCAACAGTAAAAATGAAAAAACAGCAATTTGCTCGAAACAAGCACAATAGAATGAATTAAACACAATGCCAAAACAAAATTATGACATCTATAATGAGTTAGAGATTTTAATTAGAACCTGAAAGCACTTATGTATAACGCTGCTACTATTCTTTAAAGTTCCATGAAGATATGACATATATTGAACTAGCTCAGACTGCACCTCTATGCGAAACAGTTAATCACCTGAATTCATCACTGCCTGTAGTAAAATTCCTTGGAGCTGACGTCTAACTGTTGGCTTCTCCAGAGCTGGGTACTCCACTAACCTTGGAATAGACCTCGAAGAGTCCAAGTGCAAAAACTCATAAATTACAAATGATCACATACATTGACATAACCGGGAAAAAAATATACGAATATGAAAATTATAGGTCACCAATCATGTCCTTTACCTCGGTCATCATTTCAGCAAGTTGCCTAACTGTGACTTCATTGTTTGGGTTGCCAAAATTAAATATATGACCATTGGCCCTTTGTGGGTTTTCCTGAATAAAAGAAACACTAATTTAGTTAATTGGTGTGCTTGGCTAGATATCATGGAGGAGGGGGGGAGGTAGGAGAGGAAGAGAGAGGATATTTGATACGCACAATCATCAACAGGACAGCTTCAACAGCATCCTTTACGTAAACAAAAGTTCTCTGAGACTGGCCACCATCCACAAGCTAAAGTGGCTCACCACGTAGGAGATTCTGATCAGGTAAAATAAAAAGAATCATTACAAGTAAGATCAACGATTAAACAGAGAAACAATAGATAGCAATTTACACCATTCCCCACAAGAGTAAAAGAGGTTCAACTAACATTACTAAAGCAAGCAAGAACTCTCGGAACACCCTCACTTGGACCATCAATGCCAGGAATGAAATCCATCCTAGGTCCAATCTAGTTAAATGGTCTCACAATGCTGAACTCAAGGCCATTCTCTGCCCCCTCGGCTGAATGAATATGAAACGTCAGTAAATAGCATGTTTGAAGCATATCATAGGGACCAAACAATTTGACAAATACTAACCATAAATGAGCCTCTCGATCAATTGCTTAGCACAAGCATATGACCGCCTCTGCCTGTTGATACAAGCAATATGAAAAACATGAATATAGTGTCTTCCAGAACCATAAACTTGCAACAATATAAGTATGATCAAACCTGTCATTTAAAGTTCCGAGAATGCCAAATGCCTGATAAAAGGATATGGCGGCACACTCCCAATGGTGTCTTCACATCAAGGTCAGCTTACATGACTGTTAAAACACAATAGCTTTTATCAATTAATTTAAGTTATCCAAAGCTCTCCAATTCATTACTTCTCTTCTAAATATAAAAGGGGAACAAAACGCTGGTTTTGGATGCTAAACAGGAAAATTCATAGTTTGAGCTCAACTAGCCGATTATATATCTAGGGTCAAAATTGCAGAAAACCAAAGCTGGAATATCTTTTCTTTTTCCCTTTTGTCATGCTTTCTTCTTTATACAAATTTAATCAGCCAGTGAACACCTGTGTTAAAAGGAAGATATTCAGGGGATCTGTTTAATTATGAAAGGCTTTTCAATATTCCTCACACTAGGGTTCTGACAATACAAATACACCACTAAAATAATATTTTCCCAACAAATTAGCATTTTAAACACAAATGAACCAATCGATTAAGAAAACAGAAAAATCGCTAATTCAGATTCTATTTCCCACAAACGTTTCTCTCTTTACCTGTATCAAACTCGTACACACCATCGGCGATGCGAACTCGGTTTCTCGACACAGATTACTTCACCATTTCTCAATCTCCATTGGAAACCAGTGGCGTAGCCACACGACACAGATCACCGCCTTGTTTGGCTTCCTACACCGTATCTGTTGCTCTCTGTCGACGCGAGTTTTCTTGGTTGTCACCGCCTTGCGGTTGCGGATGATTCTCGGGTAGCTAGGTTTCAGAAAGGGGAAAAAAATGCTTTATCAGCCCATAATGAAACCGCAGTTTTATGGGTCTTATTCTTATCTTGTGATCCGCTTAATTGCGCCTTAAATTTCGAATTTAATTGGGCCTTAAATTTTAGGGAACATTTGAAAAGGGGGTGCTATATTAGAAACAAGAGTATAAGACTCACTAGTCACTAATTTCCATTCTAATTTCTAACAATACAAACAATTATATTTTTATTTAGTTAATTGCTCAAATTGGTCCTTAATATATGTTAAAATGTTCAAATAAAGACCTAAAACATGCTAACATTCTAATTTGATTAATTAAGTTCTTAACATTGCAAAATTGAATCAAATCAATCCCTAACATTGAAAATCAGCTCAAATAAGTCCCCAAAGTCAATTTATCTTCTTAACGTGTTCGGGTTTATCAACCCAACGTTTTAGAGTAAATTGACGCATGTGGCTAATTTGAGCCGATTTTACAACGTTAAAAATTTAATTATGTGCAAATGTTAGGGACCAATTTATACAATTAGCCTTTTTTATTTTTAATGAAAATTAAATTTAAACTTTACAATTATAAATTCTTTTTTATATAACAAAATAGTGTCTTTATTTTTTTTTTTAAGGGAAAGACATGTCTTCATTCATTCATTATGGCAAACATTAAAATCGTTTTCGAGAGCGTCAAAAATCGAAGCCGGTAGTTCCTCCATCCAGAAGACATCCTCGGTGAGGGAGATATCAAGCTTGGTAAGGGAATTAGCCACTGCATTGCCATCTCTTTTAATGTGGGAAAATAAACAAAAGCTAAAGAAAGAACAAAGGAGCTTTAATTCAGCTATATAGGGACCAATTGGAGATAGATCTCGAGCAAGAGAGTTGACTTTACAAAATAGTGTCTTTATTTATTAGAAACAAATTAGGTTGGCCAAAACAACATTTCAGGAAAATTACTTGTTACTTTTCTTTTTCTATATTTTAAACACATTCATATTTTATATACTTGTAACATTTTAAAGTAACAGGTTGCAATTTACAAAGGGGTTAGTCGATTGTCTTTTAGAATTGCACTTAAAAAAAAAAATCGCTTGTTTGGTAACAAACAAATATACTAAATAAACATTCCATTATTGGGAAATGGGAAATAAAGATGAATAGATAGATTTACATAATTAAAGGTATAGAATGGAACTTAGACTTCAAAGAAAAGAAAAAGAGAATGGAATTTACTCACTGTAAACTTTATCTTTTTCTGATTTGGCCAAAAAAAACAATTATCTTTTAATAATGTACATAATCCAAAAGGAAAAAATTACTTTAGCTAGGAATTTGGATATTTGATATATGTACAAAAAGTTTGGGATGCATAGACCAATGGTCCAAATCCAATGCCATTGCCTGCTCAATTTCTTGCTTTGCAGCCCATGAATAATCAATTTCGACTTGGGCTACAGTTTTAAGCCCAAGTTTACAATCATCATCTTGACCTTTTTTTTTTTTTGAGATTATCATCATCTTAACCTCAAGAAATACAAATTAAGACTATTTATACTAATTATAAAGTCAAGTCCTGAATTTGTGTCACGAGTTGACTCGAACACAAACTCAGTTTTTAAAAATTCAAATCAAAATAAAAACTATCCATTTTAAATAAAACTACTCATTTTAAATAAAACTACTCATTACAGGATAAATATAAATGTTTAAATTTTATTTATATCATTTTAAAAAAACTACCCATTTAAACAAAAAAACTGCCAAAAACTACTCACGTAGTGAGTAGTGAGTGCTCTGTGTCTTGTCTTGTGATTTTAAAGTGAACTTGTCAAACATGTCACAGCCTTTATTGCAGAACTTTATTTAACCTTTCAATATATATATACACAAATAATAAGAAAAGAAAATTTAGTTTGAATTGAGCAATAACGCATTAAGATTTAGTTTATTTAACCTATTCCAGAAAACAAGTTGATCAAGCGGACTACAAGCATTCCATTTAGAACCAACCATAAAGACAATAACAAAGACATCACCATACAAATGAAACTACTAACATATATAGTAATATATTATATAAGAGCAACCTTGTTTCTTGCTATACACTTTGCTTCAAAATCCAAATTCACAAATTTTAATCACACAAAATTTCCAAAACCTCAATTGCAGCTAATGACAATCCAGTAAAGCACTCTTTAACATAAAATCAATCATAGCATATATATTTATCAAAGAAGAACAATCCATTATTTGCTATAAGTAACAAACACTTACTGTCCTGATTGGGAGATCCGACCCGGTGCCATATCCGATCCACTTCTACCCAATTCTTCTCCACTCCCACTCTGGACCATCATTCCTGGGTAAACTGGAACCGGACCCGCATTTCTAACTCCATAATATACTGGTTGTTTAACACCATCAGCTGCCATTCTTAGTGCTGGGTCATAAGGATCCATGGGTGCAACTGGCCTGTATACTTGACTCATACCAGGAACCGGCTGATGATATCCAACGGGTATTTGACCCGTTGAGATTGGGTACTGCTGGACATACTGTGCCCGTATTTGAACTTGTTGAACCTGAGGATTTCCAGGTTGAACAGTACCCGGAACATAATAAACCGGTATTTGCTGCTGTACGGGTGGAACAGAGTAATGAGAATCTTGTACATAGTGCCACATGGGACTACCTGAATACGCGGTTGGCTGCGAAACGGGTTGCTCCATGAAGCTCTCCGTTTGACTCTGTTTTGACTCCGAAACCGGTTCAGGGTTATCGGGTTTAGTCTTAACGGGTGGAAGATCTGGCATAGAAGGCACAATAGGAGCTGATGACGTGGAACAAAAAGGGGAAGAAGAAACAACCGGGGCAGGAGAACCCGGGTCGGAAACCGAGACATTCTCATGCAAAAGATGATGACGTGTCCTTAATTTGGGGTCGCGAGGTTGGGCCTCATCGGAATTATCCAGCCCAAATAAATAATCAGGTACTTCGGACACAATCGAGGAAGCCTCGGAACGGTTACGTTCGAGCCCAGGAGCGTTGGTCCCACCATTAAGCGCGTCGAAGAACCAGTGTTCACGATTAACCGAGCCATCTAAAAGCGAGTTGATGCTACTGGCTCGTGAGTCATCGCCTTTTGCGAAAAGAAAAAGGCGCAGCCGAGCCAACCGAGGGTTTTGATTCTGTGCTAACCGATCATATTCTTCCATCATGTTCTCAAGATCTTCATCGGTAGTCACTGAAATCAGAGCGTCGAGATCCTCATTCGGAAGCTGATACTTAACACTCACGTTGCCGATTCCTAATCAAAAGGCAGCAAAATCAGAATCGATATATATAAAGTCATAAAGATGAGAAAAGTTTAAACTTTTAGCAATACTTTTTGGTAATTCATTTGATTACCTGCGAGTTTGGAGAGCTTGGTGAGGAGAGCTGAGAAAGAAGTGGAGCGATGGACGGCTACGATTCGTGTATCACCGCCGACGTAACGGAGCTGATTATCATGCGGACGAGGGAGGATCTTGCCGCCGAAACTGCACATGAACCGTACACGTGTGTGGGCATCGTGAGGAGCATGGTGCTCGGAGCGTGGAGAGGACGCGACCGAATCGGTGGTGGAGTCTAGCTCCGAAAGATGGTGCGATGACATGATCGTTGAGGCTGCTGGCAGTTACCTGTCGAACTTTGAAAACGGTTAAAAAAGCTATAAAATGAAAAAGCAAAAGAGAGACTGAGGAAAGAAGAAAGGGGGTTTTTTTTTTTGTTCCCCTCTCTCTCTCTCCCTCTGTTTCTGTTGGATTCTCCGTTGAAGATTGTTGCTTTTTGGTTAAAGAATGTCTGCGGCTGAATTAATTGGGTGAGGTAGGCTGTGAGAAATCAAATATGACAGAAGAATCTGGGCCCTTCATTTTCTTGACGAGTTTTGTTGGGTCCACGAGAATTGACCCATATGATGATGATGTGGATAAAAATTGGAGGTGTGTTGCTTGACGTGCTTACCTTGCTCTACAGGGCACCATTTCATGCAATTGGCAACCAATTGATGTTCAACTTTTTCACTTTTCAAGTCGGTGAGGGTGGGCCGGCCCGTAAGATATTTAATTATGTAAGAAAGAAATTTATTTGTGGGCTTTTTTCAACCCAAAAAAAAAAGTGGAATAGGGTAAAAAGTGTAGTTTTAAGTCCATAATATTAATCCCTTTGGTGCATTAAATAAACTAAAATGGAAAGTAGTAAATTTACATGTCAAAATAAAATATTCAAATCATATAAAATCATTAATAGTGCTAATCCACTAATCATTTGATTATTATTATCATCATATAATAATTGATGGACGAGTTAATTAGATGACGTGAATTTTGATTAGAAAATCATGCAATTGCAAGCTGTTTTTTTATAATAAATTTACACATGATTGATCAAATGGTGGGTTACTTTGTCTAGAAACATCGATTATGGGTTTTATAAGGAGCCAAACAAAAAAAAAACACACGCACACAAAGCATCTTTTCTTTAAATTATTGTATTGTATTTTTCTTTTTCTTTTTCTAAGTTTTACTAACCTTTAACCCATTGAAATGTTAAGGTTCATAAGTCACCTTATATATTCCCTACCCTATACTAATTCAAACATTCAATTTAATGTTTGCCTACTTAGGGCGAAAAAAATAAAAATAAAAAGAAAGTCTAACTTTGACTTTTCCTCTAAGTAAATCGTATGGAATGGAGTAGACCCACCTTTTACCTGCCCAGCTATGTTAAATGTTAATGACTATGACAAAAAATAGATTCTCGGTAATCAGATTTCAGATACAAGGAATTGGGATTTTGAAGCCAATTCCGAAATTCCCAATTCCCTCTGGCTGGCTCCCGGTTAGCACTTAATCCAAACAATTCACGACTCTGTTTATATCAATCAAGGGAAGCAAACAAAAAACAAAAGGAAAAGAGAACCAATCCAAACAAGGTTTAAGAGGAGAAGCTCTCAAAATTCTCTATCTTATTTCCACCCAACTACCAATATTCTTAATTATCAATTATTGGAAAGCCTTTATTGTTACCCTCACCAAACTTTAGTTTCTATAAGCAATCAGATCAGTAAATGACAGACATCATCAATATCAACCAAAGATCAGAACAAAAATTCAAACACCAATAAAAAAGAAGTTAAGAGCTTTACCAGTTATATAAAGTAGAAAGTTTAGTGGCTTTGAATGAATTGAGGAAGAGATTGAATTGGCCCAAGCAACCAGCAATTTGTTCAGAAGAATGATCAGGAAAAATGAAGAAGTGATGAGTGGAAAAGAGAAGAAGACATTATTAGGTTGGGAAGGTGGAACTTGTAAGGCAGGGCGGGGGGGGGGGGGATGGGGGTAAACTAAAAAACTAAACAAAAGTCTAAATCTAAAATGGGTAATGTCATGTGTGGGGTCCAGATGTCAATGTCTGATTTTGTAGGTAGCGACGTGGCCACCAGTCATCCCCCTTTTGTCCATGTTCCGCTCTTCGGCCTTTTGCTATTTTCACCCGTCTTTCTTTTAACTTACTTCACTGTCCAATCGTATCACTTGTTTCGTTGGACCCACCCCTCCTCATTGGACCTTAGTAACTTAGTACTCCTATGTTATTGAAATCTTTTCACGTGTGAAAATTTACCAGACCCAAGCCCAAAAATCCCTTCTATTGTACACATTCAACAGATTAGAAGGGCCCTTTGGCATTTTTTTTTTCCGTAATTCTCAGCTTAATATTCCAAGACACATTTAAATTATTATAGTATATACTAACTACTAGGTTAATTGCTCAAATAAGGGTTTAATGTTTGTCAAAATGTTCAAATAGGATCCGATCTTTTAATTTGGTCAAATAAGGGTCTAACGTTATCGAAAATGCTCAAATAAGGGCTTGGCGTTAGTCTGGATGACGCGTGAGAATTTTCAATGTCAAACCCTTATTTGAGCATTTTGGCAAACGTTAGGCCCTTATTTGGCCAAATTAAAATATCGGTCTGTTATTTAAATATTTTGGCAAACGTCAGGCCCTTATTTGGCCAAATTAAAATATCAGATCCTTATTTGAGCATTTTTTTAAATGTTAGGCCCTTATTTGAGCAATTAGCCTAAATACTAACTATAATTATTCAAGACTTTAATTAATACTAGAAAAGGAAAGTTGTTGACTAATATATATTGTAGTATACATGAAATAAGTGTATTTATCATATAACTTGAAGTCTATGTGTAGTATGAGCCACCAGTTTGGAATGGATATGTGTTTTATATATATGGATATTGATTTGAACTATACAAAAAGAAAAAAAAAATCAAATGGCTATATAAGTTGAAACATGTATGTTAACATAATCATGAAATTTTTATTTAGTTATGACAAGTTGGGGTTGGGGGGCGGTCGAAATGACGTTTTATCTTTTGATTCTTTATATATCTAGTTTGGTCGGTGACTAAAATTCTATAAAAGACAAGAACTTCAACCAATGGCATATTGGTATAAAAAAAAAAATCAATGGCATATTGGCCTCTCAAATTAGATGAAGACAAAAGTGAGAGTAGTAGTAGTAGTATAGTAGAAGAAACCTAAGCTAATTAGAAAAACCATGGGAGAATGGAAAAGTTTTGATTTAACTTGTAATCCTCATACTTTTACTAATGTAAGACTAATTCATTTTGACGCACGAGCATAAAAAGTTATTGTTTTTTATGAAAAATTGAAAATCCTATTATACTACTAAATATGATTTTATAGGATGCAAATATAAGATTCAAACCGTGAAAAAAACAAAATTACTTAAGGTGCCCCAAGTCTTATTAGTCTAAGATTGACAATCAAGTGACAACCTTCTTACTTCTTAAAATATCTATACCAATCACTTATCAATAATAAAAAGTTAAAATCTTAATTCGAGATCTGAACTTTTAGAAAATTCTAAATTAAGGGTTTGATCTTTAAAAAGTCATCTAAAGGTATCGCTATTTCGATTTGGGTCAATGACCTTAATTGACTCCAAAATTGAAAACGCAAGAGTTTAATTGACCCAAATTGGAAATGTGAGACCTTACATGATCTCTATAAAGATTAGACCATTAATTGAAAATTTTCCAAAGTTAAGAACCTAAATTGAGATTTCAGCCATAATAAAATATACCTATGCTTATCCTTTCTTTTTTTTTTTTGGTTTTAACCTATGCTTATCTATCCTTTCAAGTTAGTAGTAAGAGTTATTGGATTTGTATCTAACTTTTTCTTAGGCCCAGAACTCTGTTCAGTTTGGTGTGGATTTGTGGAAGGTCTTAGAATTAGAGGGTAGGCCCAAAAAGCTTAGGGCTATTCCTTTCAAATTTGACCACACACCCTTTTGGGCTCTGGCTACACTATTTTGGACCTTGGCGAGAAGAAGAAGGCATCTCCTTTTCTTTTCTTCTTTTTTTCCTAAATATTTTATTTTTCCCATATGGATAACATTACCCCAAAAAAGCGAATCAAGCAACTAACTTGCACCAATCATAATCCAACCAAAAAGTTTGGGAAACAGCCAAATTTGAAGCACCCACTCGGTGAGTCAACTTCTGAAAAAGATTGAATTTTTAAAAAATCCTTTTTTATTAACTTCTCAAATACTAGACAAATGCTACTAGTCAAGTCTGCCGTTCTTAGAAAAAGTGTAGCACTTTTCTTTTTGTTAATTATTATTACAGTATATAAAAGAAACCTTTTTGTTATTATAGTTTTCTGAATTCTCTTGAATATTCATATAATTCACTATAAATAAGATATTCTAACAAGGAATTTCCTTTGCAAATGTGAAACTTCCCCCATGTGCGGGTTCATGAGGAAACATAAGTAAGTCTGGTTCCTGAATAAATGCAGGAAAATCAGTGCAATATTTTTATGTTTGCTCCATTTCTTATCTCAAATCAAACAATACACATTTCGAGGACTTTAATAATTGTGGTTACCCTTTTCCATGGCTACTGCTTTTGGAACTGGTTTCTAATTTCTTGAGTTGGAAAAAACACAGGCCATAATGTTGACAGCTGAATTGTTTTTGTTCGTTTTTATAATATGATGCATAATATTGCTTTGCTTCCAATCTTTATTTTATGTCACCGATTTGGGCACGCCATTGTGTAAGTTCACATTCATTGCCCACTAAAAATATCCCTGTCCATACTTTTTGACTTCCTTATCTCATGGATATCCCACATATTAATTATTGTGAATTATTCAAATCTATTCTGTCCTTGTCTTTCTTTGCCAGAGCCACACTATTTAACCTTAAAATCAAATCATTAACCATCATATTATAGTGATAAAATAATATTTATATATATATATTTTAATTAACAAGACAAGAAGAAGAAGATAGAAATTCTTACCTGTTCT
The DNA here is from genome assembly GCA_001974825.2 of Corchorus olitorius. NCBI lineage: Eukaryota > Viridiplantae > Streptophyta > Magnoliopsida > Malvales > Malvaceae > Corchorus > Corchorus olitorius. The sequence goes on along the minus strand of AWUE01020863.1, from coordinate 111,218 downwards.
CCCCTTGTTCTGATGGTTCGGTGGATTCATTTGGACCTAAAGGGCAAGGGTTCAAGTCTGGGTGCACAAATCAACGAAAAAGATAGAAATTCTTTAATTATATGATCAAACAAACCAGGGGATGAATATTTTCCTCTTTTGATACATCCAATAAGTTTCCTAATATACATTGAAATTGCCCAAAACTAGCATTAAATTCCATTTATAAAGAAATTATTTGGGGGAGTTTTAATTGCATTTGAATTAGGTATATAAATGGAATCCTGTTATGGAAAGAATTCTACTTAGTCTTAAATCATGGCCTAAGTAAAATTTAGCCTGGCAATAGCACTTCTTTACCCTTTTCACACGCGGCACATACAAAAAAATTTGATAAAGTCAAATAAGTTATGGAGTTGAATCTAAGTATCTAACCAAAGATTCCTTTTGATACACTTTACCTGCTTTTCCTCTCCATTGGATGTTCTTCCTTTCTCATCTGAACCCCATATCTCAGTATTGTAATATATATAGTTAAAAATATTCCATGAATCTTTAACAGCAAAGAATCTTCATATTCTCCTTTTTACTTTCCTTCCTTTTCCCAAAATTCCACAGCTTTGCTTTCAATTTCCTTTTTTGCCTTCAAAGTTCACACCTTGGTGTGACTGTTCACACTTCATACCAATCACTTTTACAAGAAAAATCAATAAAAGGGTCGGCTCTTTTTTTTCTCTCTTAATAGTATATAATTTTCTTCTTAATCGTTCATTATTCGCCATCATTAATTCTTGCAAGTGGCCAGATTCCTGGCTTTTGTTTTTTATTAAATTTTTATTCTTTCTTTTTTCCAGGTATTGTATTATCTCCTTCATTTCGTTCAAGGATTTTTATATTGCATGGACTGTTCGTTTGTTTCTATATATATACATCGTTTTCATTCATATTTTTCTACTTGGGAAAATACCCAGTTTCATATTACCCTCAACTTTTTAACGTGTTAGCGTTTTCAGATTTCAATTTTTAACCCGACTAGTCAGTTCATTGAGAAAAGGATAAATTTTGTGTTGCTTTCTGGGTTTGACAAAAACTTGCCGCAATAGTTTTCTCACTGTTTCTTACTCTATATTCTTTGTTTTAGCAATTAGCAAAAGCGTTCAGTCATCTTGACATTTGCATAGTTTTAGCTTTGGCATTCCACCGGATAGGTAATAGCAAATAGCAATGACAATTGCTAATGGAGGAGAGTTGCCTGCAAGGCTTGAGGTTTGTGCATTATGTTTTGTTTGTATAGTTTTTCATTGTTAGTAATTGGGGAGGGTGAAATATCTTCCTTTTGATTTAGATTGTTTTTTTGATATTTACTGATATTTCTGTGAAAATTTAATCAGGGAAAGTTTAGTGCCATGGTGGTTTGCTGGGTTCTTGGACTTGGATCTCTTGTCTCTTGGAATAGCATGCTGACGATTGGAGATTATTATTACAATTTGTTCCCTGTAAGTTACCTTACTCTTACTCTCTGTTTCCTGTTGAATCTATGATTCACTGTTGAATATTAGTCTGGATATATATAATCTGGGTTTGGATTCTTGTTTGACAAGTGCCAAGTTTCTTCCTTTTTGTGCCACAGCAACTTAGTGTTCATAGAGACAGAGTAGTAATACTCTGTTAATTGCTTGACTTTGGAGACAAGCATTTGTTCATTCATTTCAACCGAGTCACCAGTCTAAGAATTGAATCTCACTGTCTTACATAGTCATATAGTATATGATAAGAATCTCATGAATAATGGGTTTTTTAAGCTCAGTTAGTCTGATGATGTTTTACCTTTGCATTTGAAGGACTACCATCCTTCAAGAGTGCTTACCCTTGTTTATCAACCATTTGCACTTGGAACAATGGCAATATTGGCATACAATGAATCAAAGATTGATACCAGACGCCGGAATTTAATCGGATACTTGCTTTTCTTTGCAAGTACTTTCCTGCTCGTAGTGGTAAGTACTGATCTTATATATAATAAGTACCTTGCTTTAGCATTTAATACATTTTCCAGTTAGTTTTGATGATTCCAAGATAACCTATAATTCTGCCATCCCCTTCATTTGACAGTTGGATTTAGTCACATCAGGGAGAGGAGGAATTGGACCTTATATTGGTATATGTGTACTTGTTGGTGCTTTTGGAGTTGCAGATGCTCATGTTCAAGGAGGAATGGTTGGGGATTTAGCCTTTATGCTTCCTGAATTCATCCAGGTCAAATTTTTATTGTTTACTTCTTAAATGCTTTATGACATTCTCTCGCTTTTATTCTAAAAGTTTGAGCTTTTAACTTGATTAATCCTTAATCCTAGTTGGTTTCATGATTCAGTCCTTCCTTGCTGGTTTAGCTGCATCTGGGGCCTTGACCTCTGGTTTGAGGCTAATCACAAAAGCAGCCTTTGAAAAGGCATCAGATGGTCTTCGTAAAGGGGCAAGTATGTGGCTTTCTTTTACTTAATAACCTTCTAGTAGGAATGGACTTTTAAGCTTTTCATGTGTAGTGAACTATAGTCCATAAACAAGCATCATATTATTTCCATTAATTGTCACATCTATTCTTCAACTTACAAAGACATCCCTAAATGAGCTAAATTCTGATGCTTAACTTTGCAGAAGATTGAGGATTTCCAACTGAATTTTTTTGTTTCTTTTACTTCTTGCAGTGTTGTTTCTAGGAATTTCTACATTCATTGAGCTTGTCTGTGTCGTGCTCTATGCATACTTCTTCCCCAAACTGCCAATAGTGAAGTACTTTCGCTCAAAGGCAGCCTCAGAAGGATCAAAAACTGTTAAAGCTGATCTTGCAGCAGCTGGCATCCAAACAAGAGAAGACCAAGGAGTACTGCAATCTCTCATCTATGTAACTGTCTTCAAAATTGTTTGACTTTGGATAAACTTTCTATAAACTAATTGAATTTGGCATTTCCACAGGATGAAGACAATGTTAAACAAAATGACAGGCTGAGCAACAAACAATTATTATTGGAGAACATAGATTACGCGCTTGACCTTTATCTGATATACGTGTTGACATTGTCAATTTTCCCTGGATTCTTATTTGAGAACACTGGTGAACACAAGTTGGGTTCATGGTAAGTATTCATTCATTAAGTACATATGGATAACGTATGGATAACCAGAATAAGTACATATGGATAACGTTTTACGTGAGGCAACTCGGGGATTGTCAAGGGAAAAACTTCCCCATATAGTATTATTAGTCCAATTTGGACAATTACAGAGTAAACTGAAGATTAACACCTTATGATTGGTATTTTCCAGGTATCCTCTTGTCTTGATAGCAGCTTACAATGTGTGGGATCTAATATCAAGATATCTTCCCCTAGTGAAATTTCTGAAGATAGAATCCAGGAAGGGACTTATGATCGCGATACTTTCTCGTTTCTTACTGATTCCTGCTTTCTACTTCACAGCCAAGTATGGTGATCAGGGATGGATGATACTGCTTGTATCTTTCCTGGGGATAACAAATGGTCACCTTACTGTCTGTGTTCTTACAGCAGCGCCTAAAGGTTACAAGGTTAGTAGAATTAGTCTAGTTATCACTTATTTTCACTAATTTTACCCTCATATATAAATGAAGTCTGCATCTAGTGATTTCTAATGGGGGAATTTACCCTTTTTGGCAGGGGCCTGAGCAAAATGCCTTGGGTAACTTGCTAGTGCTCTTTTTATTAGCCGGCATATTTTCAGGTGTTGCTTTGGACTGGTTGTGGCTCATTGGTAAAAAGTGGTAAAAAAAGAATGCCTTCTAAAAAATCAAGTCCATCTTTTTCTATCGTGAAGAAAGTTGCTCTTTGCTAGGTGCAGAAGACAGGAGTTATCAACATCGACAAAGGATGGAAGTTTACATAATCTTTGTGAAAATTCTATGAGGCTAAAAAGGCCGCTCTTCTGTAAATATTGTTATTGTTTCCTTTTTCCATTGCCAAAGCTCAAGCTTTTTCATGATTACATCTCAAATAAGATCACCATATCATTATCTACTTCTAGAATTTGCTTTTCCCGATGATTCCTGTTGCTCTTTAATAAATTCTTTGTTTTTGTATGAAGAATGAATACTTATTAAACTTCAATAAATTCCCTTATTGTCAAAAAAAAAAAACTTCAATAAATTCCCAGAAATTATTTTCTTCCATTTCCATTTCGCCAATTCGCCATCACCATATATATACTAGGACTAGGAGAATATATGAGGACTAAATTAAGTTGCAAATAATTTCATTCCAAGTCAACTAAAATAAGTAAAACCATCTTAACCATCCTTTCTCCTTTTAACCACAGTTCAATTTGAGAGTAGGCCTAATGTATCGGTTAATCAGATTTTCTTTGGATAAGACAGTTAATTTTTACAGTTGTAGTTTGATGGTAACCATTTTATGCAGCATTTCAATCTTTCTTCTCATGCAAGCATTCAAAGCAAGCAACCCTTTTCTTAAGAATCCAATTAAACAAAAGATGCTTGATAGTTCTTGAAGAAATCGTTCTGGCCATTTTAATCATATGAATATAAAGAATCTTGCCTTCTAGCTATCAAATTCTAAATGTTCCTTGCTTTAATTCCACTCCAATGCCAAAAGCAAGCAAATAAACTCCACTTTTCCTTGACACAACTCTGGTTTTTCATTATGTTTCTGAGAATTTCTCCTTGTTCTGTTCTTGTAAATCCTTTTGCTTCCTAATCATGGTACAAACCCATACTTTTTTTCATGGGGATGTTTTTAGCCATTAATCTTTGTACATTCTTCACCTTTTCTCTTTGTACAGTGAAAGATTCCATCATCCTCTTTTGAATCATTTCATGTTTATGTTTGATTTTCCATAAACTTGAAGTTTGACTAGTTTTTAACAAGTAATTGTTAGAAAAAAATGATGATGTTGGCCTTGAGCAACATTTTCAGACGTCAAAGACTGATACAAAACCCGGTTCGGTTATTGCTTAGGAACTTGCACAAGGAACCTATTCCAGTGTCATGGGAAAGACCTGAAATTGGATGGACTAAACTAAACTTTGATGGATCTTGCAAAGGCAGAGCATGCAAAGGTAGCATTGGAGGGGTATTTAGGAACCACAAGGCTGAATTCTTACTTGGTTACGCCGAACCTATAGGAAGAACCAATAGCGTTATTGCAGAACTAGCGGCATTGCGGAGAGGGCTAGATTTGGTGCTTGAAAATGGTTATACCAATGTTTGGCTTGAAAGTGATGCCAAGACATTGGTTGATATCATTGTCCAAAAGAGACAGGTTAAAAATGCTGAATTGGGAAGACATCTTCATCACATTAACTTGATCATACCAGAGATTAATAACTGTATTGTGACTCATATCTATAGGGAAGGTAATAGAGCTGCTGATAAATTGGCTCAAATTGGACATCAGTTGCAGAAACCTCAAATTTGGTGGCACATTCCTCCTAATGAAGTTCTACGTATTATGCATGAAGACGCGGAGGGTAAGATCATTCTTCGCAGAAGATAAGCCGATTTTTAATTAGGTTTATAGTGTAAATTTGTGTTAAATGTAATATTATTTGATTTTTCTGTCATGTCCATAATGATTTTTCTGTTCCTTCTTCTTCTGATATAGTACTTACTCAGTTAATCTAGGCATATCAATCTCCTCTTTCTCAACTAACTTTACTGTATATATAATCAAGGGTTGAACATCAAAATAAGACATTATTTGTGATAAACACAAGCTTCCCTTCTTCACATGGAACATTGAATTGAAATTTGAAACCCCTTTTTATTAGTAGAAGGTAAAATTAAAGCTGGTAATCAAAGTTCTATCATTTGACCTACCAATCAAGTGGTCCCAACCTGGGGGGTTGATGATGAATTCCTGACTGATCAATCCGACACAGTTTTACATACAACAAGATATGTAATATTAGAAAATTTTGGTAAACCAGACAATAATAAGTTGGAGGTTTGGATGTTAGGGTTAAATGTAGTACAAAATTCCAGTACAAGAGAGAAAAAACCAGTACAGCATGAAGTTGCTCCATTAGAACCAACTTCATTCAAGAAAAAAGAAGGGGAATAAAATATTGCAGTCAACTTGTAAAGGGAAAAGGGTTATCCAATTTGTCAAGTAAATATATATTATATGGCAGTACAAATCAAATTCCAAGTTATGTCATATATGTACTACAACTTGTATGTGAACATGTTCTGCAATACATATATATGTCCCAAATGGTTGGATATATTGCAATATTGCAGCTAAACCAGACATTTTGGAGATTGCCAGATTGAAGAAACATCATTGAGTGCAGCGTTGATGAACTTTTTTTCGCTAATTTTTCCGAGATGATTTCGCCAGCGCTGCACTCAATCATGTTTTTGCTCTTTCTGGAACACAGGCCATCCATATTGATCAAGACTATAAAAATGTTCCAGGTTTCTGCTTCTTCTTTCTCTCCTCTTTTTACCCTTTTTCCAGCTTGAATTCCCATTGTTAATGGGCAATTCTTCTTTTGGTACATAAAGAATCCATTCTTTTCCACCTTTCCATTCTCACCAGGGTATTTTATAAGTTGGAACCAAAAGTAACCTACCGCAGCATTTCAATAGCTTAATTGAAATTATAATAGTGGGTAAGGTAATTCATCAAATTTGCCAATCCAAATCAGGCAAAACATGATGTTCAAGCTATTTGACTCCAAACAGCAGGAACAATGTTTCGAGGTTAACAGATCCTGATTTCTGTTACAGATCAAAAAAACAGAAGACAACAACCAACTGCATAACTAGTCAGAGGATGATGAGATGACTGCCCCAATACCAATAATAATTCGTGTTAAAAGTAGCATTCATTCAACATTGGGAACCAGATATATCAGATATAAATGGGCCCTCGATTGCAACCAAACTCTTTTTTTCTTTGGTCTATTGAGTATCTCGAGAAACGGATAAGTTTTCAGGGTTCCACACAAATTGGCATAAATATTGCACTACTTTATGTCACCATTTGTACTATTTCCCCCATTTCCACATTCTCCCTATATAAATTGCAATTTAAGTTGGTAGTTTATAGTAATTTATCTACACATTGCTGCAAATCATAATCAAAATCATGAAACTGCTGGAAAGTTAAACCAGAGATTTGGATAAAACAGGAACTGACATGACTCGACTCGCATGTTTTAGATCATTTTGTCTGGCCTCTTTGATTGAAATCTTTGAAACAGATCAACTAAGGTTGTAAAACTTTATAATGCTGTCCATTCCACTACTTCTGCAACCTTCATTTAATGGGTGGTTTCTACAGAATGAATTCCAACTTGAGTAATTTTCAATTTTTGGTCATTGCAGTGGAAGGATTTCTGGTTTCATTGCTGTAATATGTTATTGCAATCAAAATTTCAATTTGTTTACTTGTAAAGAAAGCTGAAAATGCTTTTAATAATATGTCACAATTCTTTTATCCTGGTGGTAATCAATACAAGAAATTCTTTATTGATCATTAATGCTCTCATGAAATCATTATAAACTCAGTCAAGAACCAACAAATTTTCCTATAAAATGGAAAATATAATAAACTTTATATTAGAAAAATCAGCATCAGCATTCCTCTTAACAACCTGAAATGATTCATATCAGACATTTTTTTTTCTTGAAATCGATTAACTCAGCTGCAAAATTTGCTTATTAGGTCTAAAAATTGAACAAAATGCAAATGCAAACAACTGCTTATTGCTAAACTTACCCGTTGCCAAGTGCCATGAATGCATATTTGGATTAAGAGACTATTTTCAACTGAGCAGCATAAAGACACCAAAAAATTAAAAAAAGGGAAAAAAAAACCACGAAAATGCTAAAGAGACGTTTCTGTGAAAGCATCTGTGTGAAGATATTACTACTCTCTTTAACGCTTGATAGTCAAAACTCCAAAAAATGCAATATTTTCGAGAAAAAAAACTTCTAAAAAGCCTAAAACAAAAAGAAAAAAGAAAACTCCGAAGATCCCTTAATTGTCTCAAACTGTCAAACTCTGGATCAAAGCTTCTCTCTCTGTGCAACATTTGGAAAGCTTCCCAGACCAAACTGGACTCTATCTTTCTCCAAAATTACCAAATTTGCCACTTTTTCTTCAGTCTACAACTCCCAATAAACCCTTTACTCCTTCAACTCTTTTAAGTTTAACCCTTTCCACAAAATTCGCACGCTCCTCTTCCTACTCTGCCCCAAACCCTTTTTCCCTGTTTTCTCGACAAAGCCACTAATTTTCCGGGAAAAATCGATTTTTTTTTTGTTTTCCTGGGAAATCAGAAAAGCTGAAGAATGGAGGAAGAAGAAGGTGGGGCTTTGCCGGACCATCTCCGGTGCAAGCGAACCGACGGGAGACAATGGCGGTGCAAGCGACGAGTAATGGAAGACAAGAAGCTCTGCGAAATTCATCATATTCAAGGCCGTCACCGACAAAGGAAACAGAAGGTACCTGAATCCCTCAAAATGCAAAGGAAAAATTGGAAAAGGAACGCCTTTGAGAAGAACAAGCTCGAAATTAGGGCAAAGTTACTCAAATTAGCCAAGCCTATGAAGCGAAAGCGTTTGATCGGAGGGGAATCTGAGGCGTTAGACGAAGCTGTTAGGAAAATGAAACTCAAAAGAGGAGATTTGCCACTGGAGCTTATAAGAATGGTTTTGAAAAGGGAAATTGAGAAGAAGAAGAAAAGGAAGGAAAGTGACTGTAGTGATTTTGACGAGGATGAAGAAGAAAAAAATGATATGATGAGACAATTGCCTAATGGACTAATGGCTATTTCTTCTTCAAGTCCACATTTTGATAATGCAGCTTCTTGTTCTGGTTCTGGTTCGGGTTCCGGCTCTGTTTCGGGTTCTTGTTTTAATGTTAAAGTAGGAGAAACTGAAACAAATACTGTTGCCATTACCAGAAGGCGGTTTCGGTCTAAGAACATTGAACCATTACCTGTTGGCACATTGCAGGTATTATTTGGTTTCAGTTGTGGCTTGTAAGTTTTTTTTTGTCACATTGTTTTTTCTTTTTAATATTTTGCAATCATGGGTTATGACTTTTTATGAAGGTTGTGCCTTATAAGAAAGATGTAGTGAATTTGAGGAGAGGGAGAAGAGTAAGGTGCCATTGGTGTAGAAAGGGCGGAGTTCGTAGTTTGATCAAGTGTTCGAGTTGTAGACAGCATTTCTTTTGCTTGGACTGCATGAAGAAACAGTGAGTATGCTTCTGTATTTGATTTTTTTTTGAATTGTAATTGTAAAGTAGATATATGGTTGCTTATTGACAGAGAAAGCAATATTTCATGGAAATGGATATGGTAGTGTATCAAAATGTAATAAATTTGAAGGCATAAATACCTGCTTTAGCCCCTTTGGAATTTATTCACCTAGTTTCTTACTTCTTTGCGAGGATCTTCCTGCAAGAGTGCTTTGGAGAGTACTTTCTCTATCTAGCTAGAAATGATGTATTGGAAACATACCTAGTCATTGTTTGTGTGATCTGTAATTTCTTAATTCAACCGATGGTTGGACTTTAACCATAGGAATTGATCGACTCTTTTGATCTTCCATTACATGTAGGTATTTTGTTACGCGAGAAGAAGTTAAGGTAGCTTGTCCAGTCTGTCGTGGAACTTGTGGCTGTAAGGCCTGCTCAGTGAGTCAAGGTAGAGACACTGAATGTAAGGTCTGATGACATCTGAAACACCTTAATTTTGACATGCTACTCGATTTCTTCTATGCCAAGATCTGATGTATTTCCTTTTTCCTAAAAACATCTTTCAGGAGTTTCTAAGGGACAAAAACAAAGTAAACAAGGTGTTGCATTTTCATTATTTGATCTGTATGCTTCTTCCTGTTTTCAAGCGAATAAACCAAGATCAAAGTGTTGAGATTGAAGTGGAGGCAAAAATAAAAGGTAACAAGGATAGCTCTTTCTTGAAATTCACTTAAACATTCTATTTGTTATCAATGGAAGAGGTGGTGATGTCATCTTGTGTGTCGTAGGCAAAAAGCTCTGTGATATTCAGGTCCAACCAGCTGAGGTTGGTGGCAATAAGCAATATTGCTGGTATGCTCTCTTCTTAAAACATATTTAATATGAATTGCTTTTTATGCTCTTTGACGATGATATTATTCTGGAGCAGCAGTAACTGCAAGGCTTTCATATTGGATTTCCATAGAAGCTGCCCAAAGTGTTCGTATAATCTTTGCTTAAGTTGTTGTCGGGACATCTTTCAAGGGAGTGCAATTGGAAGTATCAAAGAACTTAACTGCAAATGTCCAAATAAAAGGATTACCTGTGTGCCTGGCATCCGCCTTTCTGATAAGAATTCTGTAAGAAACTGTAAGCAAAATTATGACAGATATTTTGATTCTTCTGCATCATTGCCTAGTCGCAAAGCTCCTGATGGCAGTGTTCCTATATCATGCCCACCCACAGAGTTAGGTGGTTGTGGTGATGGCCTTCTTGATCTGAGATGTATTTTGCCGCTGAGGTGGTTTAAAGAGCTGGAAGTAAGTGCTGAAGAAATAGTTGGCAGCTATGAATTGCCAGAAGCCTTCGATACTTTTTCATGCTGCTCATTATGTCCTGCAACAGATTATGAGGCTAAAGGGGTGAAGCAGTTGCAAGAGGCTGCTAGGAGAGACAATTCAAATGATAACTTCCTATTTTACCCTTCTGTCATGAATATTCATGGTGATAGCCTGGAACACTTCCAGAAGCATTGGGGTAAAGGCCATCCAGTGATTGTTCGAAATGTGCTTCAGGATACATCTGATTTGAGCTGGGACCCGATATTCTTGTTTTGCTCATATCTTAAGAATAGTCTTACCAAATCTGAGAATGAGGAGGAACTAACTAAAGCTACAGGTTGCTCCGACTGGTTTGAGGTTAGCTTTTAATTACCTCACATTCCATATCAAACTATAATTGTTTTTGGCTTATAAGAAGATAAACTTGGTGCCCTTTGATTTATTACTCCATCTGTTTCTCTGTAATATACACACACTGAGGCAAGCCCCTCAATTTAGACAATGGGATGTTCATGAATAATTTTGTTTTTATGTGATTGCAGGTTGAAATTGGTATTAAGCAGTTGCTTTTGGGGTCATTGAGGGGCCCGGCACAATCAAATATGTGTGATGAGAAGCTGAAACTGAAGGGCTGGCTATCTTCTCATTTATTTCAAGAACAATTTCCAGATCATTTTGCTGAAATTATTCGAGCTTTACCGTTTCCAGAATACATGGATCCAAGGAGTGGGCTTCTAAATATTGCTGCGAGGTTGCCACAAGAAATTGCAAAGCCTGAGTTAGGCCCATGTGTGTCTTTCTCATATTTCAGCGGCGAAGAACTTGTACAGGTCAATTCAGTAACAAAATTACGTTACAACTCATGTGATGTGGTATGTCTAGTTCTCCCTTTACTTCTTACATGGTCAACTTTGTTCCATCTTCTAAACCTTTTGATGATGCACGTTTATTCATTCAGTTGTATATTCTTCTGATCTTCTCTCTCAATGACATCTTCCAGTGATCAGTTACTCAATTTTGTGCTCATTCTGATAAAACAAAGAAAGTGCACATATCATGTGGAAAATGAATTTCTGACTTGGCCTTAATCTTGCATATTGGCATGCATCATAATCTCTTACAAATATTCATACCCTGCACTTCTTGTAGAATTCAGTTCAGTAATCATGAATCTATATCTACTGCTGCAAATCATCCTTTTTAAATCCTTGTGGGGATTCAAGTAATCATTGCCATTTATTCCATCTTTCCTTTTCTCCTGTTTTTCTCCCAGGTTAATATTTTGGCACATGCTACAGATGCTCCTGTATCAATGAAGCAGCTTAATAGAATAAGAAAGTTGATGAAAAAGAAAAAATCTCATGACCAAAGGGAGTTTGCTAAGACTTATGCTGATCAGAAGATGGCTAATGAAGTGAAGGAACAATACCCACCATGTAAGAACATGGGAGAAGTAGGAATGAATGACATGGGAGAACATGATAATTTACCAAAAGTATCCCAATCACCTTCTGCTGTGCATGAAGCACAGGGTTTAGGTTTTAATAATGGAGAGGCAGACCATGGTAAAGAAGATAGCTCTGACACCGACTCTGATTCTGATTGTAATTCAAATTCTGAACCTGCATTACTTCTAAGCCATACCATACACAGCTCAGAAGGGCTAGAAAATCATGAAGTCTTTGGGAAAAGAACAAAATTGGCCAAGTCTTGTGGTGCTGAATGGGATGTCTTCCGCAGGCAGGATGTTCCGAAGCTTATGGAATACCTTAGAAAGCACTCAAATGAGTTTGGTCACATATGTGGCTTTTTAAAGCAAGTAAGACCAGACTCAAGACTTGACAATGCTCTAACAGAGTGGACATAATGCTGATTTTTCTTTTGCACTCCTGCTGCAGGTGGTTCATCCAATCCTTGATCAGAATTTCTTTCTTGACACGGGTCATAAAATAAGACTCAAGGAGGAGTATGGTGAGTTTGCCAAGTTTTGTTTATCACTTGGTATAGTTGAGGATAAACTTTCTGAAATATCCACATATTTTGCTTCTAGAAGTTGAACCCTGGACTTTTGAGCAACATGTTGGAGAAGCTGTTATAATTCCAGCTGGATGTCCATACCAGATTAGGAATGTCAAGGTAATGTATGGTGCTGATATATTTCAACGTGTGCTTTTACCAATTTATAAGGAAGTAAAGATGTTCTTTTCCTGATATTTTCACAACTTGCAGTCCTGTGTTAATGTGGTCTTGGACTTTGTTTCACCGGAAAATGTTACTGAGTGCATTCAGTTGATCGATGAACTTCGTCTACTTCCAGAAGATCATAAAGCCAAAGCAGAGAAGTTCGAGGTAAACTTTTTAAAAACAGTATTCTAGTTAGCACTGTTCATTTTCAGTTTTAACATGAATATGGTTCTGCTTTTGCTCTAGATGCAGCAGGTTAAGAAGATGGCTCTGTATAGGACTAGTTCAGCAATAAAAGAAATCCGTGAGCTTACATATGCAGAGTAAGTTACTTGTGGAATATTAAGTCCATGTCTGGTCATCTTTGTCTCACATTTAGCATGATTTTCATCAAACAGCACTGAATATTACAGCTAATAACGTAATGTCTCATTCCTGAGTTTAGGTCCAGTGCTGAGCTTAGTGAGTAGTTGCCTAGAGAAAAAAATGTCATGTTATGTAAAGGGAGTATCGCTTTTACCCTTGCTGCTGGTATCTTCTACTCCATGATCTCTTCCAGATTTGAAGCATTGCTCTCAGCAAATAGCGTGCATAGCATGCATGCAAGCAAATTTTGATGCAATTTGTCAATTCTCCACCTGATTGGTTATGGAAGTCAGAATCATGTGGAACTACTAGGCCATGTTGCTGCTGCAAGTGACTTTGTAAATTTGTTTCATACTTAATACAACCAAGGATGGAACATCATTCATTGTATTTTATCTTTTTATTTTCAATAAAACCACAGCTAATTTCTCTAATGAGGCAATCATTGATCTTTGAGAATCTCTCTTTTTTCCTTAAGCATCCATTTTTCATATGTAGGGGAAACTGGAAATCAGTAGTTATCCTGTAAATTGTAGGTCAATATATTGTTTATGTCAGAAGTTTCTTTCAATCATCAATCATCAATGATTTTCTCCTTCTCTACTGTTGGTCTGAGGCAAAAATTGAAGTTGCAGTGGCAGAAAAGAAACTTAAATTCAGCCCATAATTAGTCCGAGGCTCCAAGCTAGCAAAAGCTAAAGGGATTATGATTTCCTGCATAATCTATTTTGACCAAGTATACAAGGCAAGTGAAGCAACAGAATGAATACAATTCATATATAAGATCATTACAACTAAATTTCAATCCGAAACGGCTAAACTATTCGAGCTCAAGTACATGATTTTTCAACCCCCTCCAGTACTGCACTCAAAGAATTCATCACAGAAAAAGAATAGTTTTTTGACACTTATTTTTCTTTCTTTGTTGCCCCTTTCTATCTTTCACTGTTTTCCAGAGTGAATTATGGGGACTAAAATATAACAGGAATGAATAGTGGGAAAGTAACAAATAATTACAAAAGGAAAAAAATTTCCATTAGCTCAAAATTTCAAGGAAAAGATAAAAATGACACTTTGTGTTACTTAAGGACAGGTATATATATATATATATATATTCGAGGGTCATAGCTCTATCAAAATTGTTTTGTAGAAACAGAAACAGATTCTCTTAAAGATCCCTTGGGAGAACGGATTCAGCTAACTGTGCTTCAGACAATGTTTTATGGAGCCATCAACCCATCAGTCCATTTATAGTGAAGGAAAGATCCTTTGCCCAGTCAACTTTGTCTACCACATCCCTCAGTGTTCGCATCACATTATATTTTGGATCAAGTTTCCTTTGCCAACCCTACAAAGCAAAACTTGTATCAAAACATGATACTGGATAACATTAAATGATTAGGAAAGGCAATAAGGCTAACATGAATTACATCTATCTGCATCTTATAAGGGATCTCAGCTAGCAGTCCAAGGACCATTATAAAACAACCCTGATATATTGGAATAAGTCCCCACACAACTTCCAGACTGGTTTACTCCTATGACTAGTGACTCTATTTGTTTCAGTCATGAAGACATAAAGAAAAGTATATGTATGATAAGGGGTATGGAGTAAAAAAGATATGTCAACAATTGGTTGATCAAAATGTATGTGAAAGTTTGGACTCACACAAAATAAAGAAGGAAGATTACCTCAAGAACCAAAGTTGTGACCAACACTGTGCATACGTTGCCATCAACATTGACTTTATGGCGCCTTACTTTTTCGAGAAGTTGTTGCATGCATTCAGCCGGATGTACTAGATCACCCTCTGGAGTACCCCAAAAGGTGAATGATTCTTCAACTTCCTGTTAAAAGACCATATTAGATACTGAAAGCAGAAGAAGATTACATTGATATAGAACAATAAATCAGAAAATAAACTATATTGAGAAATGATAGTAAAATGGTGAGGGAATGGATATAATAGACCAATAATACATTCCTATAAATAAATGAGAAACCAACAGAAGAGAAGGACAAATCAAAGCATGGGCGTAGACTAGGTGAAAAATAAGAAGAACAAAGCATTTTCCTCATTTATCATGATAAAACAAAATTATTCCACCAAGGAAGTTGCATCTAATACATCACCTCGATAAAAGCCTTCGGGTTAGGGCAATTTTGCCGCTGAGATAGTCTGAGGGTGCACTCTGCAGCAGTGCGGCCATCTCTATGGGCAACAGCCTTAAAAAATTCCAACAAATTTACACGATCACTCTTAGAAAGCTCAGCTGTCATGCCCACATCAAGGAAAATGACATGTGGCTTTGATTTTTTAAAGAGCCGTTTTTGAGAAGCCTTGATCTGAGGCACTCGGACGAGGATATTACCCGGATGCATATCAGCATGAATAAAGTTGTCCACCTGAAAGATGAAAAATGTAATTTCTGGAAATTGAAAAGGTAATATACTTTATTTCACGAAGAGACAAGGTAGGAAAAGTCAAAAGGATCAAGCATCATCAAGTTACTACATGCTAATGTGTCAGTAGAAGCTGAAGCAATAAGCAGGACAATTAGAGAAAATTACCAGAAGCATCTTCAAAAGAGCATGAGTTCCTATATGAGCCAGCTTAGTCTTAATCCGCTCATGCCCTTCAATCCCATCAACATAGTGTGCAACACTTTCCCCTTGCTCATAAGTTTCCACTAAAACAGCAGGATGTACAAGAGGGTAGACGGGCTTAGGAAAAGAAACATCCCTCCATTTCCGAAAATTATATATAAAACGGCTCAAATGGGCAGCTTCCCTTGCTAGATCAACTTGTGACATCATAAATACAGCAAACTGTTGTACACTCTCATCCAATCTCAACCAATTCAGAGTTGGAATGAACTTCGACATCTTTGCCACCAAGTTAATAATAACAAAATCTCTCCTAATTGATTCACCAACGCCGGGATGTCTAACCTTCACTGCAACTTCCATGCGCTTAACTCGCTGACCAGGATTGTATCTCAAAGAAGCCCGGTGCACCTGAGCTATACTTCCAGATGCCACCGGTTCCTCTTCAAAACCCTCAAAGATTTCAGAAAGCTTGCGGCCAAATGCTCTCTCAATTGTTTTCTTCGTGTAGGCAAAGCTATGTTCGGGAGCTTTACTGTGAAGCTGTGAAAGCTTGGTGCATAGATCTCTAGGGAATAGATCTGGTCGTGTTGCTGCCCACTGACCCCATTTTATGAATGCTGGACCTGCCTGTTCAAGTGTGCAATGGACAACTTCAAGCCAAATTTTCCTGAATTTGGGACCACAACAGTCGGCAAATGGCGCCATTATTATGCTAGGAGAGAACAAAACTGCAAGAAAGAGAGCCCTAACCAGCAATATAACACCTTCAACTAATGAAAGCAGAATCGAGGAAACAAAAGCATGCCCATCTTGTGCACGCATGTATAGAGAATTCTGTGACGGGTAGTAATCGGTCTCTACTAAAGTCCTCTGTTGTGCCAGTGCAAACTGTCCATAAGTCAAGCCAACGATACCAGGAACTATCAGGTGTGACCGCGCCAAGGCCAAGCTGACTGCTTGAGCCATCCTGCTGATATGAGGTGATGCACGGCCACTTGCAGAACATTTCTGAGTAAGCCTTTTCCAAGCAACTTGGGCGTGATGACTTACTGCACTACTTGCGGAGAGGAAGGAATGATTTCTGACAAAATACGTTTGGCAGAACAATTGCTTGGTATTCTGTGATAACAATGGAGGCCTTCCTCCACTATTGAACCTATAAGGAGAGTACCCTTTATATCGTGGCAAACGCAACCCGACAGTAACAACTGTTCCATACTTCCTATATTCTGATTGGCTTGTGGGGCGGTTTGAAATAGCAGATTGTGCAGCTTTCCTAATATTTGCAAATGCTAAAAATCTGCATCCGAAAATTCTTTCATCATATACATGCAAATTCTAGAACTCTTATAAGCAATTCTGATTTATTGCACAGCAGGTAATTATTCAAAATCAATTGCTAATGTCATGCCAGAAAGATTCATACATAATTCATAAACTCAACTTCCCAAGTTGTTGGAAACTTTTTTTTCCCTAATAAGTTCAATCATGCAACATATAATCTAGTGAGGCATCATAAATTAAGAAGATCATTACATTGTTTCACAAAGATCAACAGAATAAACCTAGATAAAATTGAATCAACCTTAATTATACAAAAAACCAAGCTTCCACAGAAACCAATCACAAAAATAACCTGGACCCAGAAAAGAGTTGCCCCAGCAAAAGAAGACCTAGGAAAAGCATTCAACAAAAAGGGCTAAAAAGATTAAGAAGGGTAAAGATACGAACCTGGACATGGCTATAGAGAAAAAAAGCGTAAAAGGGCGAGCTTGGAGAGGCTAACGTTCGAAGGCGGTGAATAAAATAAGAAGTAGCAGTAGACGAAGTTCCTGAATGCATTTTCTCATGGACGATCCTATTCTAATCTAACAATCCAAATTAAAACGTATTTTTAACGCCCAGCTTCATCCTCTTTTGTTTCGTTGTTTTCACGTTTTGGTAAAACCTAGCGGCGCAGAGGAAGAAGACGAACAAGGGAGGAGGAAGAGGAAGCGAAGAAGAAAGAGGAGAGATCTGCGCCTGCTGCTTCAATTCAATGGGCCTATTTTGTATTTCTATTTTGGAGCCCACTTTTGATTTTGATTGGTTCTCTCGTGGGCTTCACGCTGCTTGCTTGCCCTTTAATTTAATTTAATTTTAAATAATAATTCTATAAATAAATAAATAAATATAGCAAAAACGAAACGTATATAAAAGGAAAGCTGGAAAGGTCAAAAGGTCAAAACTCAAAAGAAGTTCCAAGTAATTTGGAAAGGTCAAAAAAAATATCCCTAACAGCTATATTGCCACCCCTTTAAAAGAACAAAAAGTCATTATCTTTTTGGCTAATTTTCTCCAAAAACAATTGAAACTATGTCACAAATCAATAAAAAAAGGTGCATATTTGCATAAACTATTCTTTCACCATTTATAATAGCAAAGTCAAAAGAATTAATGATGTCAGATTAGACCTAAAGCCCACAGATAATTCAACTAATCCCTCTCCCACAAGAGAAGAAAAAAAATAAGAAAAAACAGAGTATTTACTTCTTTAATTACTGATATATTTAAGAAAAAAAATGCTCAAGAAGATGAATGAGGTTAAAGGTTCCTTATTCATTGTATGTATTTTACCTTTCTGTTCAATAACACCGTAGCTAATTTCTTCCCCAATGACGTAATCAGTGATCTTTTGGATATTTGCTATTTGGCATTCCATTCCTTGCCCTCAGCTTATTATAAGGTGTTCATGTTAAGGAAATTTTGTTTTTAATCAATGATTTTTTCCTGGGCTTATAAGCTTATTATAAGGTCTGAATGTTGGTTTGAGTCCATCAATTGGGCTAGTGTTTTTTTTTTCCTGCACAATTGGGCTGTGTCTTATGCAATAGGAGAAGAGAAAGTGAAATAAGCCCATCATAACATCCAATTTAACCAAGCAAAAACAGAAGACAGAAACCTCATCAGTAGGAGCATCAAGCATGGAATTAGCTGATCTGTTGTAATTCAATACCATTTTAACCAGATTGGCTTCCAATTTCCAGATCAAGTACATAAGAACATGTATTTGAAGCAAATAATGAATGCAATCCATATATGAGATCACTAGTCAAGTTCTGCTACATCTGTTTTCCCCTGTGAGTCATGGGGGGCTAACATATATAAACTAGCAATCAATGGTTGAAAGTAAATGATGAAATTCCCATTAGCTCAAAATTTCAAGTAAAAGATAAATTGATACTTATGATCCTTTTATGGTGAAATGGGACTCATTAACTTAAACATCCTTTGAAGGAAAATATTCTGCTCTTCAGTAGTGTAGGAAAGATGTTTTGCCCATTCTCCTGCGCGCAGCACATTTCTTATCGTTCGCATCACATCATATCCAGGATCAAGTTTCCTTTGCCAACCCTACAAATTCCATAGTCATTTCAGCAGGTCAAACAACCCATATCTATAATCTATCTATCCGTTTCCTTAACAAAGACATAGGACAGAACATAATGCAGGACAGGGGTTATGCAATCACTAAAAACCTAGTATGTCAAATGGTTGGGTCATATGTTTATACATGAAAGTTTGAACTTGAACTAAAATGAAGAAATAAGGTAATACCTCAAGAACCAAAGCTGTAACCATTACAGTGCATACACTGCCATCAATATTGACTTTATGTCGCCTTATTTTCTCTAGCAGTTGCTGCATGCATTCAGCTGGATGGACTAAATCACCCTCTGGGGTACCCCAAAATGAGAATGCTTCTTTTACTTCCTGTTGAAATTAGGTATTAAGAAACCAAGAAGATGGCTTGAATGTTATAATAAGGAGAACTATAGAATTATTGTGCCTACACATCACCTCGATAAAAGCCTTTGGATTCGGGCAATTTTGTTGTTTAGACAATCTAAGGGTACTTTCTGCAGCAGTGCGGCCATCTCTACGAGCAACAGCCTTAAAGAATTCCAACAAATTTACACGATTACTTTGAGAAAGCTCTGCAGTCATTCCTACATCAAGGAAAATTACATGAGGCTTTGACTTGTTGAAGAAGAGCCGTTTTCGAGATGTCTTGTTCTGAGACACCCGTACTAGGATGTTTCCAGGATGCATGTCAGCATGTATGAAGTTGTCCACCTGAAAAATGAAATTTGCCAGTATAGTTTTTGAATCAAGCATCATCAAGTAGATATCATATATTAATATCATTAGAATTATAAGCAAACCATTAAAAGAAGATTACCAAAAGCATTTTCAAAAGGGCATGAGTACCAATATGAGCCAATTTACTCTTAATGTGGTCATGTCCAACTATTTCTTCAAGATAATGTGCAACACTTTCTCCTTGTTCAAAACTTTCCACTAAAACAGCAGGGTGCACAAGAGGATAAATAGGCTTAGGAAAAGAAACATCCTTCCACTTCCGGAAATTGTATATAAACCGGCTCAAATGAGCAGCTTCCTTAGCAAGATCAACTTGACCCATCATAAAAACACCAAATTGTTTTACACTTTCATCCAATCTTAACCAATTCAAAGTAGGAATAAAATTTGACATCTTTGCTACCAAATTCATAATCATGAAATCTCTCCTAATTGAGTCACCAACACCAGGATGTCTAACCTTGACAGCAACTTCCAAGGGTTTCACCTGCCGACCAGGATACCGGGATCTCAAAAAAGCCCTGTGCACTTGAGCTATACTTCCAGATGCCACAGGTTCCTCTTCAAACCCTTCAAAAATTTCCGAAAGCTTGCGGCCAAATGCTCCCTCAACTGTTTTCTTTGTGTATGCAAAGCTATGTTCAGGAGCATTACTGTGAAGCTTTGAGAGCTTAATGCATAAATCTCTAGGGAACAGATCCGGTCTTGTCGCTGCCCATTGACCCCATTTTATGAATGCAGGACCTGCCTTTTCAAGTGTGGAATGAACAACTTCAAGCCACTTTTTTCT
Source organism: Corchorus olitorius (assembly GCA_001974825.2). Lineage (NCBI taxonomy): Eukaryota > Viridiplantae > Streptophyta > Magnoliopsida > Malvales > Malvaceae > Corchorus > Corchorus olitorius. The sequence goes on along the minus strand of AWUE01020863.1, from coordinate 90,562 downwards.
GAATTGGGGACCAAAAGAGTCAGCAAATGGTGCCATCATTATACTAGGAGAGAACAAAACTGCCAGATAAAGAGTCCTAACCAGCAAAATAACACCCTCTTTAAAAAAGTGTAGAGTTGAGGAAACAAAATTAGAATGCACCTTTTGTGAAGTCATGTATAGGGAATTTTGTGATGGATAATAATCCTTTGTCTCTACTAAATTCCTCTGTGCCAAAGCCAAATTCCCACCATATGTCAAGCCAGAGACACCAGGAACAATCAGGTTCGAGCGGGACAAGGCCAAGCTGACTGCTTGAGCCATCCTGGTTAAGTAAGGTAACGTTCGACCACTGGCAGAACATTTTCCAGTGAGCCTTTTCCAGGCATTGCTTGGAGAGAGGAACGGAACCTTTCCTCCACTGTTGAACTTATAATGAGAGTAAACTCTATATTGCGGCAAACGTAACCCAACGGTAAAAGTTGTTCCATAATTCCTATATTGTGATCGTCTTGTTGCCTGGTTTGAAATAGCAGCTAATTTCCTGGTATTTGCAAGTCTCAAGAGTCTGCCTCCAAACAATTCTCCCATCTTTTACCATGTAAATTCTATAACTTTCAGAAGCAAACCCTGAATTCTTTTCTTGCACACAGAAAGTAATTATTGGAACCTCTGAATTGCCAATTACACACAAGACATGTCAGAAAAAACTAAAAACATAAAACCTAGCGGCGGCGCAAGATATTGGAGAAGTGATTCCGCAAGGAAGAAGATTCTGGCTACTTCTCGTGGGCTTCACGTAAAAAAGGGAGAGATATGGCTTTTTAGATAATTTGGCCCCTTAAACTTTAAAATATGACTAATTAACTCTTGAACTTTTATTTTGTTCAGTTACATGCCTAAACTTGTAGAAAAATAGACAAATTAGTCATTTTGGGATGAAGATTGGTATCACTTTCTTAAATTTTTGTTTAATTATTAATGGAGTCGGACCAACTTGCAACCAATAAGGACTAATTTACCCTCCATTACATAGATCAAACGTGAAATGAAAATTTGAAAGTTCATTTTTTATAAGTTGCAGTGGTCAAAATGTGTAATAGATTACAAGTTGGACAGGGCACACTAATCTTCAAAATTTGCATACTTGAGGCAGTTTCAAATACTTGGTTTGTTATATAGTTAGGGGGCCCTAGGGTTGTATCTCTCCAGCACACATTCAAATTAGACCGTCATTTGTAATTAATGAGTTCTAAAACAAGTTCTATAAGAAGAGAATTTTTGTAATTTATACATTAACTATCCAAATGACAAAATTTTCTTCTAGTAATTGAGAACTCATTTTGTGCAGCAAATTGGCGAGTATTGAAGTTGGCACGCCCATTGGGTAGTTGAATCCCTTCGGCCGCCGCCGCCGCTCTCTCCTGCTTAAACAGGGCCAAAGTTGCATCGAACTCTCTGAAGTCTGATCACCAAAGTTCTAATCCCATCACTACAGCAAGAAGATAATTAATATTAGTACCTTTCACAGCAAATAGAAAAAACGCCAAAAAAAAAAAGTTCCATTAAATGATTAAAGGCGTCTAAGATGGGTCAATCTTGTACATACTATAAAAGGGCTTTGAAAACCATCCTTAAGGAATATAGTCCGCACAAAATATCTACAGACAATAAGTAAATCATTTGTTAGACTTAAATATGAAAATAATGATTAAATAAATGCTACACAACATTTTTTTTAATAAAAAAAATCAATTGATATTTACACAACTTACCCTTCATATTTTGGGAGGTACTTGTATAAGGCAATATGCATTTCACCAAACGCATATGGGAACGTATCGTGCAAGTATTGGGCAGTTGTAGTAGTAAACTCTTTCGAACGATCGATGCTGTAATGGAAATATTGAAATCTCCCAGTTGGATTGTTATGATATTTGCAATAACGAGTAACAAGATTAGTAGCTCTACGTGCAGTCTCTAGAAACGCTAGCTGCTCTCCATACATATTAGGTTGAAGATTTGTTTGATTCAATAAATCTTTAAACTATCAACCAGCTCGAAAAATTGATGATATTCAACAGGAAGATCCATCAATGACCCTAGGAGGTCTATGGTTGTCATCTATGTATTTAATCAATTTTATAAATCCTTTCGGATCTTTCAACATATAATGGATTATGGAGAAATTTAAGAACAATGTCAGAACAGAGGATGAAAAGATAAGGTGACAAGGGATCACCTTGTCTTAATCATCTTGAAAAGTTTAATTAGAGAGGAAGTATTTTTATTGACAAGAATTTTAAAAGAAAAAGTCTGAACACATGTCATGATATATCCAAATAGGAGGGAAATTATAAAATTCTAGACATTGTTTGATAACTCACAATCATATAACAAAATCTTCAGTGTTGCAGGGTAAGTAATTAAGAGCAGCTAGCGTTTCTTCAACGCCGGTTCCTTGTGTGAATTAAAATAGAGTGCAGCAACAGGAAGCCCCAGCCCATTTTGAGCAGCAAATTGGCGAGTATTGAAGTTGGCACGCCCATTGGGTAGTTGAATCCCTCCGGCCGCCGCGGCTCTCTCCTGCTTAAAAAGTGCCAATATATAGCGGTGAATTCCTGTAGGTGGGCAGGGTCCCATGTATGGCACCAACTCCCTCCCTGCAGTATTCCAAATTCAAAACATCACAACTTCAAATTTATGCATCAAATTGAAAATTTAGGTAGAGATTTAATTTCAAGTAATTACTATATATATATGTTAATTTGTCTATGATTTACAGTGGAGTCTGAATTAATGTAAGGGAGAAAATTAGTTTTATTACCTTTGGTAGCATCATGTCCATGAGGAATATCTACAACAATCCTGCAAAATGAACATTAATTCTACCAAAACTTGGCACTAGCAAAGTATTAAGTTATATTATAATTAAGAATAATTAATCAATGTAAACTAATTTACCAGTGTAGCCACTCCCTCAATCTTGGCTCACTAGGACTTGGAGCATCAGGATCAACCATAACCTACAAATAAAATCAATTGAAAAACTATATAAAACCACTTGATTAACACAATTAATTAATTAAAGATCAGTAATTAACTAATTAAGAAAGAGAAATTAGAAATTGCATACGAGAGTCTATAAACCGGTAGAATGAGGAGGGCCAAGAATTTGGACATGGGGTCTGTCAGAAGCAGCCGATGGCTTGATGTCGCAGCCATTCGTGACCTGCTTGGAGCCATAATGGGCAGTAAACACCGTGGCGGCAGGAGTGAACATGTCGAGCACATCTCCGATGACTCTGCCCACAACCAGTGGCTCTACCGACCTTGCCATGCCGTCTTGGACCAGATCAACTAGCTAGACCTCTATTTTGTCTTCGATATCAAAATTTATTTATTCGGGTCTCTCTAATCTTTATATATTTCCTGATTGTTTGATTTTTGGGCAAGGGTAGTAAGCTAGCCAGTAACGAAGTGACATTAGTTTTGTTAATGAAAGACACGTTGAGGAGACAATTTTAGGTGAATTTACACGTTGCCTTGTCCACAATTGAATGTGCTAAGTAGACACGTGCTGGCTATTTGGACATGAGTCGGTTATTTGCTAATCTCCAATTCTCTAGTAATGATTGACTGAAAAATATCCTCAAAATCTTTTTTTTTTTTTAAGTTTAGGGTAGGAGAGACTGCTCAGTCCAAAGTCAGGGCATATTACAGACTTCAGGAAGGGCTTAATTCCACATTAATCAATGGAGTTGTGTCTTTTTTCGTTTTACTTAATTTCATTCTCAAGGGCCATGATATATAGACAATTTTTTTTTTACCAGACATGTTAGACTTTCACATTTACCAAACCTTAAACAAAAACTTTGGGTTCTTGGATGGATCATGGATGTGACTTGTGAGCAATTACCAGCTAAAATATTAAAAAAGGAAAAAAAAAAACAAGGAAAGTGACAATTTCATGTTCCTTTGACATTTCCTGTTACTCTATAATATATATAAATGAGACCCAAAATTTTAATTACACAAAATCAACTCAGAATCAACATCATTACATGAGACCCAAGTACATGGTTATGTGGCACATCCAGATTGCATCGTCGCCCTTATTAGTCAAATAATCAATAAAGAAATTTATTTATATATATATATATATAGGACTGTTCCAGCCTTCATTATTTTTAAGTACTAAATACCGTATGTTGGATTTGCATTTTGGGCTATTCTCATATTCTGGTTTAAATTTAATTGAATATATATTTATATAAAATAACTTTTGGACCATGGCGTAACAATGCTATGAATGACCCAATTCTTGAACATGGGTTAATGAACCTTAGAATCATTAAGCCCATTAATCTTGCCATGAGATAGTCACAACATAGAAAATCAGAAATAGATGAGGGAAGAAAATGATGCCTTTGTAATTTGGGTTTTGGACCTTTTCTAAACAAACAAAAAAAAAGGAAAAAGAAAATTAAGAAAATGCCATGAACATATGATTTCTTGCTATATACCAGAGTTGGCAAGAGAGTCAGCTAGCCCCCAAATCTCGACAGCAAATGCATCAAAGTCTCATTAATCGTAGAGCAAAGCTGGCTAAGCCCATTTTGAAGTGCAGATATTCCATGTCACTACACCAAATAGAAACAAGTAATAATAATATTAGAAGACCTCTGATTTTAATTTTAAGGTATAAAAAGTTATTCTTCTCCAAAAAGAACAAAAGAAAGAAGGTGAATCAAGATGGGTCAATCTCGTACATACCCCAATGAAAACCGTTGGCCTATGCAATATTAAATCAAGCAGTAAAATTCCCTACAATTACAATAGGGGTAAATCATTTGTTAGTTATAAAGATCTGTAAAAAATATGATTAAAGGCATATTATATAGTATTAATTAGTTAGACAACTTACTTATGATAATGTGGAAGGTACTTGTATAAACCAATATGCAATTCACCGAAAGCATATGGAAAATAATCTTGAAAGTATTTGGCAACTGCAGAAGTAGACTCTTTTGAATATATGAATTTCTTAAGAAAGCATGCAAATTTCCCATTTGCTGCATCGTAATCAGATATGCTACTCCCATTAATGAGCTCGTCTGTATAATCATATAAGTCATCATGCATTATCACATCTACCCACTCTGGTGAGGATAATTTCAGCTTTTCTAAGACCTTGGTATTTTCCGTAACTTTCTGATAACTTCAAATTTTTCAAGGGGCTTAAGGAAAGCTGGAAAGTTGAATATCCAAATTTCTGCCCTCCTGAAATTCAAAAACAATAATTGGGATTCTAATTAACATGAGTTGAAAAGAATTACCAAATTATTAATTATGGAGTAATATCATAAAATAAATTACTATACCTTAAATCATCGTACATTCTAGGATGAAGATTAGTTTGATTTAACAAATCTTTGAACTCATCAACCAATTCGAAGAATTGGTTATATTCAATTGGGAGATCCATGCCCTTAGGAGGTTTATGATTGTCACCAATATATTTAATCAAATTTATAAACCCTCTCAGATCTTTCAACATACCACTGTATATATCTGAATCTGTTAATGCATATAAAAAACAATACACATTTATCAAATATGAGAGGATTAAGATTTTAATTAGCTGTTTATAGTATTAAAAAGATTTTAATAATACTACTTACTTGCCCCAGGATGAAGTTGCAATTCTATTTTGTAGGATCGGTGGACTAAAATATTGTTGAGAAAGCTTTCTTCATCCTCAATACATCCACTAAATCTTATCGATCCATGAAGAGCATCAAGTTTTCTAGCAAGACCCCTGTTTCAATATTTAAAAGAAATTGTTTATTTACATTGTATAAAGCATATATAAAAACTAAAACAATATATATATGGGTATTTAAATAAATTAAGAAATACCACATCAAACCTATAATTAAGAAATATTTGTTAAGTATTACCTACATACTCCCTGAAAGTCTTCTCCAAAACCTATCACCCGATCATCATGTCCAAATCTCCATAGTTGAAGGTGTGACGTCTTAAGCCACTCTCCAATAGACGAACCTTGAGATACAGAAACCTAGTTGACATAAACAATTATATATAGATCGGAGTCAGACAAATGGAATTACGTCACGTACCCTAATATCAAATCAAATTACAATCGAGAAAACTATAAATACAAAAGCTTACAGCCATCTTATTACTCAAAATACAGCTTACAGCCATCTTATTTCTCAAAATCAACTCCTCTATGTCTGCGCGCAGTAGAGTAATTTTTAATAGAAGCGTAGGGTCAATCAAACTTGATCTCCAAGTTAAGTAATATTATTATTACCTTGGGTGATTAGGAAATAGTACTAGTAGTGGAATTACCGACTTATTATGGATTATCTTAGTCCAACAATTATCTCGTGTTCTGCCTATATAATCAGTGCCCCTCTCTCCTCTTTCACTGCTCTCTGTCTCGTTCGGCTCTATCTATCGGATTGATTTTTATCCAATTTTGGTTTGCTGCTTATTCGTCACACTATATCTTGTAAGTTTTCTCTATTTTTTTTCTTTTATTTAAATTTCTTTCTTGGACTTGAGCTACTTTTTAATCTCTTATATCTCTTACTTAATTATTATATATATTTTCTTTATCGGTATAATATAGCAGCTTGAGGCATGTAATTTATATATGTGAAAACAGAGGTGTAATTAAGTTTTGAATTAAATATGTTAATGGATAAGGAAAACTGATTTGATTTAATGTGATAGAGTTAGTTGATAAGAAAAGCTTTTTTTTGTTGTTGGAACTTGGAATTGGCTATCTATTTATGTATGATTACGTGCAAGAGTGTGTGGGAATTGTTATTTTTAATTTGAGGTTTTAAAAAAATCTATTATTTGGAGAGAATTAATCTATATACTCCATATGCTTAATTAATTCTTGTGTTTGTGTGTCCCCGAATGTGTTTTCGTTTTATTAGGTACTCGTAAATTTTCTTCTTTTATTATTTGGCCATGGATGATTGAAATCGGGTCTTAATTATGGTTTTGTATATAGCATTCTTCTTGTTTTTTTCTTCTTTCAGATCATCTCATTTACTAGTATATATATTGATTGACCGTTCAAGATAGAATTAAAAATAGTTGATAGTAATTTTTAAAGACTTAAAATTAAAATATTTTCAGGTTTACTCATTGTCGATGTGGGTTCTGCATTAATGTACATTGATATATAGTTCATCTCATTACACTGATTCTTACTCTAGTGCTATATTTGCTAAATATATATGAATAATATAATATACTAATATTTAGCTATTTTTCTTAGCTATTTTTAGGTTTTCTTTTTAATAATCAGGTTTGTCAAAAAGAAAACGAGTGAAGAACAATAACGGGATCATGAAAGATAGATCAATTAGCGAATTGTCTGACGATATCCTCATTCACATCCTTTCTTTTCTTCCGGTGAAAGATATCGTAGTAACTTCGACTTTGTCAAGAAGGTGGAAATCCTTTTGGAAATTCTCTCCAATTCGAAAATTCAATTGGATCCTTACGAAAGAATTTCGCTACAAGGAAGGAAAGGAAGGAAAGCTTTATATTGAAAATGCTAATTATTTTGGCAACTATTATGAGGTTTCATATGAAACTGAGACACAGAGTAATACAAAAAGAAAACATATTGAAACACTTGTGAGTAATAATCAATATTATTTGGATTCGTGGATCACTCTGAAGTTAGATGATCTGTATAAGAAGAAACAAGCTATGGGCTTGGCAATTCATTCTTACAGAAGACCAGGATTCGGTATTGATTCGGTATTGATTCTGTGATGCTTTGTATTGGTAAAGTTTGTCTAGTCTATACCTGTGGATATCCAACCAAGTTACACCAATCCTTACTTAGATTTATCAAAGCAAAAAATGTATTTTATTGGGTATTTGGGGACAAGGGCAATGCCAATTGTACAGTGCCGCAATTGACATCATCATCAAATTTTACGGATCTCTCACTTTTAGTGGATGGCAAAGATTTGGTTCCTGCTGTTGAGGATCAGCTTAGAATAATAAAGATTCCTAATTCCTCTTCTCCGGTTCTTAGGGGAGAGTTGGCGAATGTTGAGTATGTAACGCTTGCAACTTATTGCTGCTATAGATTGGGAAGTAGAATGCATAAAGGACTTCTCTCTCGTGGTGATGATCTGGTGATCTCTTAAGGTAGTATATATTAACTCTTTCTACTCAAAGTTGTATTTTATTATTATGAAACATGACTTTATTTATTTTTTTCCTCTTCCTTGACCTCTTACTGAGAGAAAATCATGTGTGGTTTTGAATTCTTTGCAGGTGGCCTGGTAGCTTGAATAATGTCTCCAGATTTTTGGGACAATAGAAAGATTTAGATTAAGGACATCTTGCTTTTGTAATTGGTACTTACTTATAGCTAGAATTTTGAGTTGGAATTTTTTTTTTGGTCGAATTGAGTTGGGATTTTTGGTCGAATCGACACAATGCCTCATGTTAATTAATTTCTAGTATTTTATTTACATGCAATGCAACCAAGCAAAATTTAACGAATCACAATCCTATAAGCCGCTATGACCAATTCTTTAACCTGCCATTTGAGGATCCAGATCCACTGATCCAGAAACTAGTATTGGTTAACCAAATTCTTGTCGCAAATACAGAGAAGAATAAGTTTTCAACCCTTGATTCCAAGGAATGGTCACTCCTCCCCTGCCTCCTTCATTGCTTGTCCTGAGAATAGATTTTGGTGTACAATCATGTCATTTTGTGCTAAGAATATACTTTTGGATGATTTTGGTGTACAATCATGTCATTTCAAAGGTGCCACCTCTTGCCTTTTAATTTTTCTTTGATTCCCTTGCAGAAATATATAGGCAATACAAAAAAGATAAAGTGGCAGATTTTATGGATCTTGTCTTCAATAATGCAGACTTTCAACAACCTATCTGACACTCTTAATTACATCAAATATTAGAAAAAATTGAAAAACAGAAAAACCAAAGTTGCAAATTCAGCCAAATATCAACAGAAATTAATGCTACTCTATTCACTCAAAGAACTCATCATCGCAGCTCCACTACAAGCTTGCATTGTGGCTTTTCAATATTCCTCACAAATTCCACAAGAGTTTGATCATTGAGGAGGTATGGATTGTGGTTAACCTTTCGAGTTGAGGAGCATCAGCTGTGATAAACATGTCATCCACTGTCTGATTATAACGTTGTAGATCAAGATCCAAGCGCATTTCTTCCAGTTTGGGGACATTGGAAAGAGAAATTTTTGGTTTGGGATAAACCATCTGCCTTCTTACTGGGTTGTACTCATCGTAACCTTGTCTATCAAGATCCACGTCAGATACCAGCTTCAGGTACTTGGAAAAAGAAAGTTTTGGTTTGAGATGAACTCCCTGCCTTTCTTTTATGCGGTACTCAAAGTAGGTCAGATTTGCCAAGGAGACTTGAAGCTTCTCCAAAAGAAAAGGGGTCAAGTGGAAAAGATGGTTTCCAATGCAGTTTGGTCTACTGTCACATCATCTAACTCCAGGGTTGCTAAGGAATGAAGAACAAGAGGCTGATCATCACTTATAACTTTAGGCGCTGCAGGTGGTGCTATGGAAAAAGTTTGCAGACGCAAGTGCTTCAACTTTGATGGTAATATCCCTGAAAGAATTTCAAAGGAAAATGGACTATCATAGTCTTCATCTAAATAGGTGAGATTCACTTCTTTAGCACCCATCTGAATTGCTAATCTAACCCATCTGTAGCTACCATTCTTATCACCAATTTCGTAATCCTTTAGCCTTTTATCAGCAACCATATTCATGGCATCGATATGCTGCCAAAACTGGCAATAAAGAGGTACCGAGACACGGAAGGATTTAATTTTTCCTTCAATTTTTGAATCCAAATAATGCTGCAACAACTTATAGAATGATTTGGCATGTTCTTTGTCCCAATTCAACATAAAAAAGGCACCATCAAAATTGAGGCGGCACATGTATAAATACAGATATCTCCATCTCTTTGATAATATGCTGGTGCGTACTGCTTCCTCCACTGATAGAGAAGATATGATTATAGACAAGATTTCGTCTGGTAGTTCTTCCATCATGAACCTGTTCAAACCTACTTCCTATACAGACATATATATAGTTTGATTAGAGTTATATAATGAGAAAAAAGAAGAATCAAACGATTGAATAGAAAACAACAATAACAAGTCAACAAGTTGATGATGAGTTATGTTTTACGCCATACCTTTTTTCCTGCTAGGCTAATCTGTTCTGTCTTGTTTGCCATAGTCCTTTTTTGGCTGTCAATTTGTCGATGGCTTGGTTGATTCCTGATTACGTCTATTTGGCAGGACAAGAAGATTCCTGATTACAAAGAAAAAAAACCCTCAACTTAGCCAAGTGATGTTACGTAATTGATCAAAATTAAACCTTCCCTTTAGCCTTATATACTCTAGAAGGAAAACGTATCCCATATGGGAATCCTAAAATTCTATTCTATTCTAGTTATTAAATTAAATCGAAGCCCTAGGGGCCATTAGATCTATAATATATGCATGTGTTGTTCTTTATTTGATTGCATGCTCTGCCAAAACTTGGAGTCCTGTTCAAACCTACTTCCTATACACACACACATATATATATATATATATATATATGTATATATAGTTTGATTAGAGTTATATAATGAGAAAAAAGAAAAATCAAACAATTGAATAGAAAACAACAAGAACAAGGACAAGTTGATGGTGAATTATGTTTTACGCTATACCTTTTTTCCTGCTAGGCTAATGTGATCTGTCTTGTTTGCCACAGTCCTTTTTTGGCTGTCAATTTGTCGATGGCTTGCCTGTTGTTTTTGATGGCTAGACGTCTCTATTTGGACAAGATTCCTACCAAATTAATAGACGGTAAGGTTTTTCTTTTTTTTTGGGTGAAAAAGTAGAGTAAGATTTTAGATGGGATGTATGTGTGAATTAGCCGCCTTTATATAATAGAAGGGTGGGGTCAATCAAACATAATCTTATTCACACAAAAAAATCAAACTTAATCTCCAATTATTATTATTTTCCTTCGCTGATTAGGAGATAGTAAGTAGTGGAATATTACCGACTTGGGATATCTTAGTCCAACAATTAAAATTTTATCCAAAATTTTTTGTGGATTTTAAGCCTTATATCTCGTACGCCGCCTTGGGTTCTGCCGTGCCCCTCCCTCCTATTTCACTCCTCTCTGTCTCGGCTTTATCTATCGCATTGATCTTTAGCCAATTTTGGTTTGCTGCATACTCATCTCACAATATATCTGGTAAGTTCTCTCTTTTTTTTTTTGTCTTTTATTTAAATCTCTTTCTTGGACTTGAGCTACTTTTAAATCGTCATATAGGTCAAATGGCCCCTTGATTTAATTTTTTATTAAGTAGAATAAAAATATAGAATAGAATTCCCATCTCTGTTAGGTTTTTCCAGTGTATCTGTATATAAAAGGCTAAAGGGAACGTTTAATTATTTTGATGAATTAGTTAGCGTAACATGCTAAGTTGAGGGTTTTTTTCTTTGTAATCAGGAATCTTCTTGTCCTGCCAATTAGATACGTCTATAGCTATCAAAAACAACCGGCAAGCCATCGACAAATTCACAGGAAAAAAAAAAAACTATGGCAAACAAGACAGACAAGAGTCTAGCAGGAAAAAAGGTATAGCGTAAAACATAACTCATCATCAACTTGTCCTTCTTTGTCGTTGTTCCTGTTGTTTTTAAGTTAATTGTTTGATTTTTTGTTTTTTTCATTATATAACTCTTCTAATCAAACTATATATATATATATATATATATTGTGCAGAAAGTAGATTTGAACAGGTTCATGATAGAAGAACTACCAGATGAAATCTTATCTGTAATAATCTCTTTTCTATCGGTTAAGGAAGCAATACGCACCAGCACGTTATCAAAGAGATGGAGATATCTATATTTATTCATGTCCCGCCTCAATTTTGATGTTGACACCTTCGTCGCCTTTTCTGATTGGCGGAGAGATGTTTCTTCTACGGAAGAACATTTCAAATCAGTCTATAAGTTGTTGCAGCATTATTCGGATTCAAAAATCGAATCCTTCCGTCTCTCTTTTCCTGATAGTGGGAAGAGTTGGGAGTTTTGGTATTATATCCATAACGTGACTGCGGAGACTGCGGGGAAGTTACGGGGCTTATTTTCCATTGAAATTCTTTCAGGGCTACAAACATCAAGTTGAAGCACTTGAGTCTGCAAAATTGTTACATAGGACCACCAGCTAAACAGCCTGTTCTGCATTCCTTAGCAACCCTCCAGTTAGAAGATTATCGGGTACACGAAACCATCTTTTCTACTTGTGTGAACCTGAGGAAATTGGTGCTAAGGAACTGTGTTTTTGATCCTAACTTGACCATTGCGGGTCCAACCCTCAGTAATTTGAAGTGTTTGCAATTTTTTACCCCTAGAGGTTTAGAGAAGCTTCAAGTCTCCGCGGCAAATCTCACCTACGTTGAGTACCGGAACCCAGATAAACAACATTTTTTCTCCAAACGGACACAATTTTCTTTCTCCAATGTTCCGAAGCTAGAAGGAATGCTCTTGGATCTACGATTTGGGAATCGGAGAGTGGACGACATGTTTACGGATTTTGCTCCTCAACTCAGAAGATTAATTTCTTTGCATACCACATTGGACTTTAATTTGGAACCTCAGATACTTGTAACCTCAATCATATTACGCGGACTCGAGCAATTGGAGTTGATTCTTGACATGAAGTCCTACAATCTCTTGAAGATGATTCCTATTCTTGTTGCTTGTCCCCTATTGCAGAAATTTCATTTGACAACATCTGGTGGACCACCGACCAATGTACCTGACATGCGATATCCTAGGGAATCACACCCATTCCCCAACTTGAAAGAAGTTCAAATCAAAACATTTTATTTTACCTCCACTGAGATTTCCTTTGTTTTCTATATGCTGGAGAATGCTGTTGCACTTGAGCGGATGATTCTTGATCCTCCTAAAAGTTGCGATGCCTGCGAAATCAAGCTCTCGTCTCGTGAACTTCCCGATAAGCGGATTCGAGCAAAGGTTGCTTCTCCAACTGCAAAGTTGGTTCTCCAGCATCATTCCGACGAGAGAATTGATTTTGCCAATCCTTATAGGCAGTTTTGGTCGTATATTGATTTTGAATTGTCAGAGGATGATCTACTTGGTGTTTATGATGGTAGTTACAGATGGATTAGGTCAGCAACTCAAATGGGTGTTGAAGAAGAACTGAATTTAACTTATTTAGATGATGCAGATGAGATAGGCGCCGCTTATATGGATTCGTCAGAAGCTTAATCGGAGAGGGGTGCGTGACGTTGTGTTCTAATTCCAAATATTATGACTTAAAGGTTCGATCATTTTTGAGGATTTGATGAATTGAATCAACAAGCAAAGTAAGAGAAAGTTCTCTTAGGTTCAAGTAGGAAAGAAAAGTTCTCTTATGCCAGCTGAATTTCTCATGGAGGGATATGCTGTTTAAATTTGTATTGAGGAGACTGTATGATGAAATTCATATTCATATAATATAATGCAATGTGATGAAGATTGCTATGGCTTCCTTGAATATAACGACTAATTTACCCTCCATTAAATATTCAAACGTGCAATTTGAAAGTTTATTTTTTATATGTTACGGTGGTCCAAATGTGTATTTCAAAAAAATGTTTAAAGATTACAATTCGGACAGTGCACACTAATCTTCGAAATTTGCCTATACTTGGGGCAATCCCAAACACTTAGTTTGTTATAGTTAGTGGGACTTGGGGCTATATCTCTCCAATACACATTCAAATTAGTTCGTCATTTGTTTGTAATTTATATAAGTTTGTTTGTAATTTATAAGTTTTAAAAGGAGAGAATTTGTTGAAATTTATTTATACATTAATCAAATGGTTTCCACTTTGATCTTATTATCGTCCCTAAATGTCATGCCATAGCAAGCGTTAACAAATCTTCTTCTAGTAATTGAGAACTCTTACTTTATTAAAGTTAACAGAAAGATTAATTAATGAATGAGAATTAATTAGATACATCACAGACCAAAAATCAGTTCTTAAATTAACAACATAAACCCATAATTCACAATCATATAACAAAATCTTCAGTGTTGCAGTGTAAGTAATTATAGCTGCTAGCGTTTCTTCAATGCCGGTTCCTTCTGTGAATTAAAATACACTTCACCAACAGGAAGCCCCAGCCCACTTCGGCAGTTGAATCCCTCCGGCCGCCGCCGCTCTCTCCTGCTTAAACAGTGCCAATATATAGCGGTGAATTCCTGTAGGTGGGCAGGGTCCCATGTTTGGCACCAACTCCCTCCCTGTATATTCCAAATTCAAAACATGGATTTAAATGATCAAAATTTCAAATTCATGCATCAGATTGAAAATTTAGGTAGAGATTTTCAAGTAATTTCTATGTAAATTTCTTTGAAAAGTTTTACTACCTTCGGTAGCATCATCCATGAGGAATATCAACAACAATCCTGCAAAGGAACATTAATTATACCAGAACTGGAACATTAATTCTACCAAAACTTGACACTGTCAATAGATTAGGATTGTTAGTTTGTTTCGTTGGAGTTTGTTGAGTTAGTCTGTTGACACTGGCAATAGATTGTGATTATTAGTCTGTTTCGTTGGAGTTGAGTTAGTCTGTTTTGAGTTTACAAGATCTAGATCAAGACGATGGGAAAATTCATATTCAATCTATTGTAATTTATGTTATGATCATTGTAATTTTATTTTTATAAATGAAAATTACATTTTCTTCAAAAAAAAATTTGGCAATAAAATTAACACAATTAATTTAAAGAGTAACTAATTAATTGAAAGAGCAAGAAATTGCATACAAGAGTTTATAAACCAGTAGAATCAGGAGGGCCAAGAATTTGGACATGGGGTTTGTCAGAACTCAGAAGCAGCAGATGGCTTGATGTCGCAGCCATTGGTGCCATAATGGGCAGTAAACACCGCGGCGGCAGGAGTGAACATTAGTTAAAGCGTTTTAGCTTCAGCCCAAAATTTATTTATAATAACTGAACCGTCTTTATTACTACTTTAGTATACTAAATACCATATTGAACACTTTGGGCCTCTAACATGGGCCGATAAACCTTAGGAACATTGAGCCCATTAATCTTGCCGTGAGACAGTCAGAACATAGAAAATTAGAAATAAGTAGCAAAAAATAGAAAATTAGAAATAGGGAAGGGAAAATCATTCATAAAAATCCAAGTCAGCCGGAAAAAAAAATTAAGAAAATGCTAATTTCTGGCTATATAGTAGAACGAGTTGGCGAGAGCCCCCAAATCTCGGCAGCAAATGCATCAAAGTCTCATTAATCGTAGAGCAAAGCTGGCTAAGCCCATTTTGAAGTGCAGATATTCCATGTCACTACAACTAATAAAAACAAGCAATAATAATATTAGTCTTCCACAGCAAATAGTCAAAAAAAAATAACCTTTAATTTTAAGGTATAAAAAGTTATTCTTCTCCAAAAAGAAAAATAAGAAGTAAATTAAGATGGGTCAATGTCGTACATACCCCAATGAAAGACGATGAAGGACTCGATAGTAAATGAAGCAGCCTAATTTCTCTACAATTACAATAGGTAAACCATTTGTTAGTTATAAAAATATGTAAAAAATATGATTAAAGGCAATTATTAATTAACTAATTCGACAACTTACCCATAATGTTGTGAAAGGTACTTGTATAAACCAATATGCAATTCACCAAAAGCATATGGAAAAAGAGCTTGAAAGTATTTGGCAACTGCAGAAGTAGACTCTTTCGAATATATGAATTTCTTAAGAAAGCATGCAAATTTCCCATTTGCTGCATCGTAATCAGATATGCTACTCCCATTAATGAGCTCGCCTGTATAATCATATAAGTCATCATGCGTTATCACATCTACCCACTCTGGTGAGGATAAATTCAGCTTTTGGAAGACTTCGTTTGGTATTCTCCGTATCGTTTTGATAACTTCAAACTTGTCACGAGGCTGAACAAAAGCTGGAAAGTTGAATATCCAACACTCTGCCCTCCTGAAATTCAAATACAAAACAATTTCAGTAACAAGTACTACTAATTTCCCATGAATTATTATATATACCATAATTGGGATTGAAAAAAAAAGACTAATACCTTACCTCAAATCATTATAAATATAAGGTTGAGGATTTGTTTGATTCAACAAATCTTTGAACTCATCAACCAATTCGAAGAATTGGTTATATTCAACCGGGAGATCCATGCCATCAGGAGGTTTATGATTGTCACTAATATATCTAATCAAATTTATAAACCCTCTCAGATCTTTTAATATACCATTAATGTATCCATTGTGTGTATCTGAAATTAAAAAAAAACAATACATATTTATCAAATATGAAAGGATTAAGATTTTAATAACCTGTTTATAGTATTGAAAAGATTTTAATAATACTACTTACTTGCCCCAGGATGAAGTTGCAATTCTATTTTGTAGGATTGGTCGACTAAATTAATATTGTTGAGAAAGCTTTCTTCATCCTCAATACATCCACTAAATTGTCCCTCTTGATGAAGAGCCCGAAGTTTTTTAGCAAGAGCCCTGTTTCAATATTTAAAAAAAAATTGTTTACAGCATATATAAAAACTAAAACAATATGGGTATTTAATTAATTAAGAAATACCACATCAAACCTATAAGAAATTGTTATAATTACCTACACACTCGTTGAAAGTCTTCTCCAAAACCTATTACCCGATCATCATGTCCAAATCTCCATAGTTGAAGGTGTGACGTCTTAAGCCACTCTCCAATAGACAAACCTTGAGCTAAAAAAGCCTAGTTGAAACAAACAATTATAGATCTTAGAGTCAGACAAATGGAATTACGTTACAAACAATCGAGAAAACTATAAAGACAAAAGCTTACAGCCATCTTATTTCAACTCCTCTATGTCTGCGGCTCTGCGCGCAGTAGAGTAATTTTTTTATTTTTTGGGTCGGTGGGTGTATGTGTGAATTATGTGGGTTTATATAATAGAAGCGTAGGGTCAATCAAACTTAATCTCCAAGTTAAGTAATATTATTATTACCTTGGGTGATTAGGAAATACTAGTAGTGGAATTACCCAATATCTTAGTCCAACAATTATCTCCTACGCCGCCTTGTGTACTTCTGCCTATATAATCAGTGCCCCTCTCTCCAATTTCACTCGATCTCTGTCTCGGCTCTAATCTTTAGCCAATTTTGGTTTCCTGCATACTCGTCACACTATATCTCGTAAGTTTTCTCTATTTTTTTTTTCTTTTATTTAAATCTCTTTCTTGGACTTGATATTGATATATAATCTCTTACTTATATTTTCTTTATCCGATCGATAATAATAAAATCCTATATTTTCTTTAATCGGTGTAATATAGCAGAGGTTGAGGCATATAATATATGTGAAAACAGAGGTGCAAGTTTTGAATTATATATGTTAATTGATAAGAGACTCTGATTTTGGTTTAATATGATTGAGTTATTTCGTAAGAAAAGCTTCTGTGTTTTGTTATTGGAATTTGCTATTTATTTATGTATGATTGGCTCTATTATGTGCACAAGAGTGCGTGGGAATTGTTATTTTTAATTTGAGGTTTTAATAGATTTCTTGTGTTTGTGTGTCTTGATCCAAATGTGTTTTCGCTTCGATTGATTAGGTACTCGAAAATTTTCTTCTTTTATTTTTTTTTAAGTTCAATTTTCTTCTTTTATTATTTGGCCATGGATGATTGAAATCGGGTCTTAATTAATTATTATGGTAGCATTCTTGCTGTTGTTTTTTTCTTCTTTATACAATATTTAGCCATTTTTCTTAGCTATTTTTAGGTTTTCTTTTTAATTATAATCAGGTGAAGAACAATAACGGGATCATCATGGATTCATCTATTGATGGTGCTGAAGATAGATCAATTAGAGAATTGTGTGACGATATCCTCATTCACATCTTTTCTTTTCTTCCGGTGAAAAATATGGTAGCAACTTCGGCTTTGTCAAGAAGGTGGAAATCCTTTTGGAAATTTCATTATCGTAAATTCAAATGGCTCCGAACGAAAGAATTTCGTTATGATCATAATAAGAGAATGGAAGGAAAGTTTTATAATCTTGAAAATTGTGATCATAGTGCCAGATATTATGAGGTTTCATATGAAATTGAGACAAAGAGTAATACAAAAAGAAAATATATTGAAACAATCGTGAGTGACAGTGGATATTATTTGCATAAGTGGATCACTCAAAAGTTAGATGATTTGTATAAGAAGAAACAAGCTATAGGCTTGACAATTCATTCTTACAAAAGACCAGAGTTCGGCATTGATTGTGTGATGCTTTGTATTGGTAAAGTTTGTCTAATCTATCCCTTTAGAGGATATTCATCCTCAAAGTTACACCAATCCCTACATAGCTTTATCAAAGGAAAAAATGTATTTTATTGGGTATTTGGAGATAAGGGCAATGCTAATTGTAAATTGCCGCAATTGGCATATCATCAAACATAAAGGATCTCTCACTTTTAGTGGATGGCAAAGAATTTGTTCCTGCTGTTGTGGATCAACTTAGAATAATAGATATTCCTTCATCTTCTCCATTTTCTTTTGATTTGGAAGACTTTCCAAGAATTAGTTTGGCCAATGTTGAGTATGGAACGTTTGCAACTTATTGCTGCTATAGATTGGGAAAAAGTAGAATGCATAATTAAGGTATGCGACCCTTATTGCATTTTCTTTCGGTTTAATTAATTTGTATGTTTGAGTTTTGATTAAAGTAATCTTTCTTTTTATTCAAGTTGTATTTTATTATGAAACACATGACTCTTTTTTTTTTTTTTTTCTGTTCAAATTACAGTAACCATTTGTTTTCTTCCTTGACCTCTTACTAATTAAAAATGTGTGGTTTTGAATTCTTTGCAGGTGGCCTGGTAGCTTGAAATAATGTCTCCAGATTTTTGGGACAATATAGAAAGATTTAGATTAAGGACATCTTTTTTTTTTTTTGGTTAAAGATTAAGAACATCTTGCTTTTGTAATTGGTACTTGATTATAATATCTAAAATTTTGAGTTGGGATTTTTGAAACTTGGACTCAATGCCATCATGTTAATTAATTTCTAGTATTTCATTTATATATATGCAATGCAACGAAGCAAAAGTTAATGACAAGGATAATATACTATTAGCAAAATTTAGGATTATAACATGGTTTAATTTCAAATATAGCGGTGAATTCCTGTAGGTGGACAGGGTCCCATCCCATGCATATATGGCACCAATTCCAAATTCAAAAAACATCACAACTTCTCAAATTTATGCATCAATTTGAAAACTTAGGTAGAGATTTAATTTCTCAAGTAGTAATAACTATGTTAATTGCTCTATGATTTACAGTGGAGTCTGAATTAATGTAAGGGAGAAAAGTTTTATTACCTTTGGTAGCATCATGTCATGTCTTGAGGAATATCTACAACAATCCTGCAAAAGGAACATTGATTCTACCAAAACTTGGCACTACAAATTAAGTTATATACTAATTAAGAATAATTAATCAATGTAAATTAATACCAGTGTAGCCACTCCCTCAATCTGGGCTCACTGGGACTTGGAGCATCAGGATCAACCATAATCTACTTACATATAAATCAAGGCAAATTATACAATACACCGGCGGTAGAATTTAGCAGACTACACAAGCGGGTCCTGAAGGGTGACATGTGTCCTCTAGGGACTAGATTGAAATATTTAAAACTTAATTAATTAAAAAAATGGACATGTGTCAACACCACAACCCGCTTGTGGAGTCCAAAATTTACACCGCCGGTGTATCAAATAATTACCCATAAATCAATTGCAAAACTATATTGAAACCACTTGATTAACACAATTAATTAAAGAGTAATTAATTTTAATATGGAATTGCTTTCATCCATATAAAAAATAAGGCCTATCTCTAGCTGAGATTTATTGGGCTAAATAAATCAAAAGTTCTGGAGCCCAAAAAAAATCACCGGCCCATGATAAATAATTGGGAGAAACAGTCTAAAACAATATTCTCCCAGAAGCCACAAATGTAGAACTTAAATTTTAATTTATAATTTATTTACATAATGATGACAATTAATTCAAAGGTTTTTGCAGCAAACCCAGCACGAAAGTAACTAACAAATTGGGGGGAATTAATTAGTAATAATGAATAATAGCCTAACTTAGCTTCCGCAAGTCGAAAATCACATTTCACTCGTCAGTCGTCAGTCTTGGCTTGACTCCTACACCCTCAGACTCTCGTCACTTTCACACTCCTTCGAGGGTTTACTTACAGTCTCAGTTCCATCTCACAGATTTCTCTTGCATAGTTTTTCTTACTCTCTTCTTTCACATTTCTCTTGCTTATTTTCCCTTCATTCTCTATTTTTAAGAAATACAACTTTCCCCCCCAAAGATGGCTTAAAAAGAAAAGTTAGGGTTTCACGTTTGGGGAATCTTTCGAATCAAGGAGTACCAACGGGTTTTTCTTGGAATTGGCAAAGGGCTTTGGAAGAGAAAGGGCAGGAGCAATATATTTCAAGTTCGGTCCTTCCATTTTTTACTGCTTTGGAAAATGGAAATGGTTGTTTATAGATTAGATGAATATCTTGATATTTTAGCCAATTCCTCTTCTACCATATGGAGATATAAGGAGAATGATCGCAAATGCGTAAGTTTACGCCAAGAAATCAAGGAAACCTTCGGGTAACATCAAACACTCGACCTTTTTTTTTTTTTTTGAATTTCTATGCTATAATTTGTATCTGATAACTTGTGATATTGTGGAACAGACTACTGGCAAAGCAACTAATGGCTAGGCATCGACAAAGTTTCTTTCATCATGATTTGTCTGAGGCAAATATTAATGTTATGATTGATAAGGACTCTCGGTCAATTATACTCCCTGACCATACTAAGAGTGATTGTAAGTATCATTAGTATATTAATTATATTATGTTTTTACCAATATATAAATTATGCGAAATTCATGATTTGGTGTACTTAGCCATTCTTTATAATTTTCTGTGGAAAGGTTCAATCGAAATTGCAAGAGGAATTTACAAAGATATCGATGTGTTTATGACTAGACCTGTTCATGGGCCGGGCCGGGCCTAGCCTTGAGATTAAGGTCATTAGTGTTGCCCAAGCCCGGCCAATTTATAAAACGGGTCTCAAACTCTTATCCAAGCCCGGCCCATTTATCAAATAGTTAGACCAAGGCCCGTCCAAAAGCCCGTTTAATATTTTTCTAATAATTATTTTAAGAATTAAATTATATTAATTAATTATATAAATATAATCATAAATATAAAATATGATATATACTACGTATAACATACTATTCTCATTGATAATAAGATTTTTTACATATATTGTTCATCTTTTTCTTATTTAACATACGATGTACGTATAAATTATATTTAATATATATTATATATCAACAAATAAAAAATAAAAACAAGTATTTTTCCTTAATCGGGCCGGGCCCGGGCCGGGCTTGGGCTTTTGCTCTTATACCCAAGCCCGGCCCATTTAATAAACGGGCTTGATATTTTTGTCCAAGCCCATCCAATGGGCTTAAAACTCTTGTCCAAGCCCTTTAAAATATTGGCCGGGCTTACGGGCTTGGGCGGGTAGCCCGGCCCTTGAACAGCTCTATTCATGACCATTTTCAAAAAGCTTATTGCAAAATATCGACCTCGAAATCCTCACGCAGAATCTTTTATCAAACCCGCACCGGATGTTAAATACTTGCTGAAAATTTGGGACAGGAGAGGTGATATACTACCTGATGAAGATAATCCTAGTTTCGATCAAGTCAGGTAAAAAACCAATTTCCCTATCTAATTAAATGTAAGCATAAATTTAATTTTTGCCATAGATTTTATGCAAGATTAAATCTTACTTTCGTATAATCTTATGTTTAAGGATATTGGAGTTTTGGATCTTCAACAGTCCTATGTTCCTTGAACTTTCGCATATGGAGCGTTATATCAAAGCAAGACTTCAAAAATCATGTGTCCCTCACGTCCGGTGATGATGATTTATCTCAATGGCATAAGCGACTAAATCCTAATCAAATAGTGAACTATGGATTTAAGGAAAAGGATCTTAACCAGCTGAGAGATGTGTATTGTTACGGAAAAAAACGTAAATTAGCAAGGCACTATGGTAAAGCCATTGGGGTAATCGAGTATATTAGAAATTGTTTCCAACATACAGAGAAAGAGAACCATGTTGCACTGGATTCTAGGCTTCAAGTGATCTTTCCTGAAGCTTTAGTTAAGATCCATCATGAGTTGTACTTATGGGAGCGAAAGGGATGGTAAGCTTGCTTCGTACCTCATTTTGAATTAATTAACTAAGATTTTCTGTTTAATATATTTTTTTAGTGATTAAAATTATTTTATTTTTGAGAAATTATTAGAAAGCAAAATATTTGATGATCTATTTAATAGTTGATCTATATGTTTAACAGTGGCTTTTTTTATTTTTGAATTTTGATGGAAGTTTCTTGGGCTCGTTTCTTCGTTAAGATTTGGGCTTCTACTTTCCATCAACTGCCTTTGATATGAGATCCCTTGGGCTTTGTGGCTGTATATATTATTAAATTACTCTTGTGATCTTTTATTTGTGATAATAATTTGGCTCTCAAACTATGATTTTGGACAATTCAACTCGAATTTGATGGAATTTGGTCATTTTGTTAATGATGAGATATTGTTAGTGTGACCTAGTTCTATTCTATCTCATCTGAGTCAAATCATCTATAAATTTAAATTTAAAAACCAAATTATCCCAAATGAAAGATAATAAGCCAATTTATCCTTTTCTATGTGAACGTTAAGAGATTGAAATGGACATTAAGCCATTTTTTTAATTACTTTCATGATTTTCATTTATTTTTTTTGTGAGTACATGTGAAATTTCATTACAAACTGAATAAATCTGTATATGCCCAAATATCTAGATGAGAAATCAACTTCAACTAAAAAATTACCATAAATAAAATATCTACCTACCAAATACGCAAATAAACAAATTACAAACTAAACTTACATCCCGTGAGACTTGAACCCAGGACCTCATAGTCCAGGCACGGTGCACCTACTAATTGAGCTAAAAACTGGGGTGCATGATTTCATCTACTTAATTCTTGAAAAGTTTTTCAAATGTATAGATTGTTTGTCACTTTCTCTCTAGATTTATTTATAATTTTGAAGTTGTTAACTTCATAATTATACTTAAACAAAAAAAAGTTTTATGGGAAATTGGAATTGGATAGTAATAATAATAAATTAATAACCAAACATCAATCTATCTTACTAGATGGAAACAAGGGACTTTGTCAACCATGTGCAAATCTCTGAAAAATCCTGTTGTTTTTCTCCTACAATTAATTAACTGCCATTTTTTTTTTTTGCAGTAGTATAAGATTCTCAACTGTAGATATAGATAAACACAAGATCAGTACATTTTAGACAAAAACAGAAAACTGTCTTTGACACTTGTATAAGTTCAAGAACATGTTAAGATTAGGTTTCAAGATGCAGAATCTAGTGAATGAATGAAGTAAGAAAGAACAAAATCATGAATATACGAGGACATATTTCTACATTTCTGATCTTTATTAAAAGCATAAAAGAGCATACAGAATCAACTGTACACACTCAACTTGATCACATCAGAAGGGTGGTCAAGATTTCCCTCCAAACAAATAAGCATTCCAAATCTGGAATCTCCCTTTTCTCATGTACACTATACAAACAAGCCAGAAAATATAAGTTGAAATACTAACTAGTTTGAGTTATCATTTCGATCCTTGCATAGCGAAAGTTCTAACAAAATTTAAGTTACTGCATATATAAGCATCAAATTGTGCTCGAAAAATTCTGGACATTGTCATTGAGATCAGGACAACAACCTTATAACTAATATATATAATATCCTAGCTCCTAAGTTTGGTGTAATCAGTTTGATTCAGACACTCGGTTGGTAAAGGACAATAAATAAATAAATAAAATATAAAGTAATAAAAAAATAAGGTTAAATTAATATAGTTAGAGGGAAATTAAAAAAGAGAGAGAAGGAAACTTGCGCTTTAATAACTGGTTCATTTCAATTCCAGATAACTACAGATAACTACCCATTAAATTTAAAAAACTTTACACCATTTTCTGAGTAGCAGCAATAAAGCTGCAATTACTGTGTGTATATATCTCATAAGGTGGAATCAGAAAATAAAAGGCGAGAGGTTAGATGAGTAGCACATAATTACAGTAGCAGGGCACCTTCGAAATGACATGATCTGGCAGAATCTTGACGACACACAATGACAAAAGATTCAGAAGCTTGGACAGAAGCCTCCAAAGATATTTTCTTTCGATGATCCCACAATTCCACAGCATGGAACGTCGTGCAATGAACATGAAGGCAATCATTTGAAGGGTGGCAATCACAAGGACGGCGATCAGACCACACTAGACAGAATCGTGCACCAGCAGGCTCATCAATAGAGCCATTTAAATAGATTAGACTCGGTTGATCCTCACAGTTATGACATTGATACCCCAATATACTTTCCAAACCAACAATTCTAGAAGTATAATACAAACCGGTACTTAATTCGTAACTGTAGAGAGCATCTTTATGAAAGAACAAAATTTTCCCATCCATAAACAGGCCATGGCTTTGAAATGGGAAATTGGATGGAATATCTTCAACTTGTTTCAACTTGTTGCATCCCTCGATCACTTGCAGAACACCAAAATCGCCCAAAAGTAATTTCGTGGAATCACAAGCAATGAATGAGGGACTGAAAGGAGGAGGAGGCAGGGGTAGAAGTGACCATTTCTTGGAATCAGGGTTGAAACACTCAGCCCAAGATTTTGTATGCGCGCCAAGGATTGGTAGACCAGTACTAGTTTCTATATCCTCAAGTGGCAGGCCAAACGTAGTACGGGGAATATAGAAATCACCTCCCATAACGTACAGTTCACCCTTAAGAAAAGCAGCCATGGCTCCACTTCTTCTAGCAATCATGGAGGGACACTCAGACCATCCTCCCCCTGCCCCTGCATCTTCTTTACTAGTGTCAATGCAGAAAACATGGTTATGTTCAGAAGCCTCACTAGGGTCGCATGAAGAAGAGTATCCTCCTAGCACATATAGAACAGACTCATGCATAACCCAAGAGGATTCACGCCCAGTCTTAAGCTCCCACTTGGGACTAATTCCGTGAGTGGACCTTTCTGTGATCCCGGCCTTCGATAAATTTACATGATAAAATCGAGACATATCATCATCCTCATTATAGATACGGAAGCATAATTTTTGACTCACCGGTGGTGTTTGCAGTACTGAAACCTGTTTCTTAAGCTTTTCTTTGAAGATTTCTCTCCTACGCAACATAAAGGAGTAAGGATAATTAGCGCAAATTAAATTAAAAAAAATGCTGAGCTTACATGAACACATGCACATATTACATATAGGATGAAAAAGAAACTATTCATATATATAGCTATTCTAATTGAAAGAGTAATTAACTGGTTCTGTTCGCAAAGCTAAGCAATTTAGTGTTGTGCAATAGCTATTACTAGATCTTTCCAAGGATTAATTTTCTTGTTAGCGTTATGGTACTTTATAAAATTAATTTGAATAAACAGTATTTGCAAATATATATGTGCATCAATATAGAAGAATTTAACCTTCTTGACCAATCATATAATAAATTAGTTGTTCAAGGCCCACCCCTAGTCTAAACAAATTATAAGTACAGAAACCAAACTCTTCCCTGGCTATTCAATCAAGTGTATTAAAATATTATAATTCCAATACTAAGAGATTATTAGATTGACATAAATATTATCATAGAAATTTAGACAAGAATTAAAACTATTAGCGAGATTAATGAAAAAAAAAAGTTAAAGAAGACTCGACTTACATATTTGCACCATCTCTTTTCCTTTTGTTTGTACTCTGGCCTACAACCAGGGCACCTCCAAAAAGACAATGTTTTGAATTATCAGGATCATTATCTATGACAAAGGATTTGGAAGAGTCCACAATGGCCTCTAGCGAAAGAAAATCATGATGCTGGCGTACAACAGCCCAAATTGTGGTATAGTGAACACGCAGGCAGTTAGAAGAAGTAAGATCAGACCAAACTAGGGAGAAACGTGCACCAGCAGTAGAATCATATATGGAGCCTTGTAAATGGAAGATGCTTGGTTCTTTTGTGGAGTCAGAAGAGCCCAATGCTTGCAATCCCATAATTTTACCAACAGAATATTCTTTTCGTCGTATATGATAAGACTGGAGAACATCTTTATAGACTAGTATAATCGTGTTGTCTATGAACAAACCAGAGCCTGCCAAAGGGGATTCAGATTCATAATAACCAAAAAATTGCCAACGCATAGCATAATCATCGAATATCGCAAACTTGGCATGATTGCCCACTATGCACAATTGCCCAGCAGGATCTACAGCCCTGAAAGTGAGCGGATAACCATCATTAATCTCCAAAGGTTGAGAAACAGGGTGAGCCTCCCATGTATTGGACATAGGGTCAAAAACTTCAGCCCAGGAAGGATTAGGATTTGATTTATCATCGACATCGTTGCCTCCCATCATGAAGATTTTACCGCCACAAGAAGCCGTCAAAGCCCCCATTCTACCGACAAGCATGGAAGGGCAACGATGCCAGCCTTGGGTAGGTCGATTCAAATCAATAGAAAAAACTTCATTGGCGGACAAAGAACATCCTAAGACATATACGACGGAGCCTTGAATGGTCCAAGAGGTCTGAGTCCTAATCCCGGTGTCAAGCTCCGATATAAACTCGGGACAAGTACTTGAATCATCTAGTGCATCCAATTTCAATGAGAAGATTTTCAACGTACCATCCTTCTTATTACTTAAGCGGAAGCAAATCGCTCCAGAATCCAATCCCATCCTAGACATTATTTATTATTCTATCAAACAAAATTCTTCTAATTCTAGGGTTACGAGAGAAGATATATATATCAAAACAAAATTTAACAATTTGATGGGTTTCTCCTAAGTTAATAAGGAATACGGTTTGTATATCTACCTAAACATTAATATTTAACAATTTGATGGGTATCTCCAAAGTTAACAAGGAATACGGTTTGTGGGCCAGCATTTTGACTCTATTAAGAGGCCTTTGTTTGCCCAAATTTTCCTTACTTTCCAGGGAAAGTAATGGGGTGGAAGCACTCTTATTAGATGGGAAAATATTTTTTTAAGGGCACCTACTTTCCTTATTTTCCCATAGGGGATAGTGAATGAATTTTTTTCTCCTTCCCCGATGGAAAGTATAAATCTCTTGTTATTGCCGCCAAACCCATCAGTGTTTCTCTCCCCCATTACCCCGCTCACTCCATGCCTCCACTTTTGCTTTCATTTTTGTTCCATGCTACTCTCTCGTGTTGTTGACTTCTCCGAGCTCTTCCACTCTCCTCAAAGTTGTAAGTTGATTTTTTTCACTTTGATTTTAATTAAGATCCATCTGTTTTACTTGTTGAATTGGAATAATTTTGTGGCTTTTGTTGAATCGGAATATTTTTGTCGGATTGATAGCATTTTGTTCCTGTTACTACTTACTAAGCTTAAAGTTTATGATAGTAAGTTGGTGATTTTTCATAGCTTTTCCAATTGTTCATTGCCGTGATTGTGAGTGCTTTCACAATATGAATTTCTCCTAAGCTTTATTGACAAGTTTCTAAATAAATGTTTTCTCAACTGTTATTCTATATTGCACCAGAAAAAAAAAAAGAAAAAAAAAAGATAGAGAATCAAAAGAAGAAACGATTGTTGTTTAATTAACAAGGTTCCAATGTTGTATTCTAAGATTATTTATCAATGAATAACTATATTTGACTTTGTTACAATATGTCTTAAAGCAAAATAGATAATAACCACAGAAACCTACTGCAAGAAGAACATGGTTAATATCTTAAGAGGGGGACCAGATTTATTTGGTACATAAATTTGAATCGAAGTACTTGAAACAAGGATACCGCTGGACTTGAAAACAGGCCATTTCCTTTGTATGACAGCCTAGCCGTGATTTGTGGGAAAGATCAAGCGCAAGGTGAAAGTGCTGAATCTGCATTTGAATTGGTTCAAGAATTAGACAAAGAGCAAACAATATTGGAGGCCGCTGAGGCAGCAGCTAAAGCACACAAAGGAACCATGAAAGATGACTTCTTTGGAGTTGATGTGGAGCTCGGAAACATAAATGAGACCGTGTTCAAGTCGGTAATGGGGGTGCTGAAACTTCTAACGGTGCAGCTAAAAAGACTCCACAACCATATGTAAATGCCCCTTTCGATCGTACCAATGGCCATTGTTTTGGTGGGTGATCTGTAAGTACCATTATAAGTCCTCTTTGAGACTTGTGGCATGCCCGACTCTGGATTGGGGCAGTCTCCCCTCACCTAATTTTTTTTTTTTAAAATATAAAGTATAGAATAACCATAATAATAACATCAATAATAATTCAATTGAAGCCTCTCGTGAAAACGAGAAAGAAATCACTTTCATTACTTCATAATTATGTTCTTCTTCTCTAGGGAAAAAAACCACACAAGTTTCATATATAGTTGATTATAGGCGTCTGTCGGCTTTGAGAAAGCAACTGTGAACATGGGCTGTTTCATTCAAAAGAATCTTGTCAATCCAATGGAAAATCAATTATCAAGTCGAATCATTATCAGATCTTGTCAACCCAAATACAATCCATCTTTTAGAAGGATAAGACCTTATTATTATAAAGTCCTTTTTCGCCTGTTTTTTTTTTTCTTCTTCCTAAGTTTGATTATGGTCTTTTTTTTTTCAATGAGATTATATATATATATATATATATCTTGTTATTACTCTTTCTCGCGTAAGATTTTTGCTAATATTATTCTTTTTGGTGAAAGCTAATATTATATATTAATGATTTATTAGAAAATTTTTTTGGGTCTGGTCCAATTTAATCTTCAATTCTTCATCTTTATCCCATTATTGAGATTCGAATTAGTTCATCTTTCTCTCTTTCGGTACAAAAAAAAAAAATGAATTAGTTCATCTTTATAAATATTATATTGGGCCTAAGGTTATTAAGAACCCACCTAGCTGGCCTGTCTACTTCCTTATAGTCGGTAATTCCATTCTAGCTATTTCCTATTCCTAATCTGCAAAAGAAATATATAATACTTAATTCACTTGGAAATTAAGCTTGATCGACCCTACCCTTCTATTATATAAAGGCACATAATTCACACATACACCCATCTAAAACCTTTCTCTACTTATCATCCTATTTACACCAAAAAAAAAAAATCTGTTTTAGTCGAGAGTAAAGAGATTTCTGATTTAGTCTGAAGTAATTTCTGTCGAAAGCAAAGGTAATTTATAATTTATCTTTTTAGTGTTCCTTACAATAACTATACTTACAATCTGATGAAACTGGCAAAATCAATTATCTTCTACTTTGTTTCCTTTAGCTCCGTGTGGACTCCTCAAACCCGTCAACATAGAGAAGTTGAAGATGGATGTAAGCTTTTGTCTTTATAAATTTTTAGATTATATTTGATTTTTGTAATTCCATACGTCTGATCTATGGTTGTTTATGTCAACTAGGTTTTTCTTTCTCAAGGTTTGTCGATTGGGGAGTGGCTCAAGACGTCACACCTTCAGCTATGGAGATTCGGACATGATGATCAGGTAATAGGTTTTGGAGAAGACTTCCAGCGACTTTGTAGGTAATAACAATTTCTTATTAGTTTGACGTGGTATTTGTTATTATTATCTTAATTAATTAAATGCTTACCTTGTATAAATAAACACAAAATTTTAATTATTGAAACAGGGTCCTTGCTAAAAAACTTAATGATCTCCATACGGTGATACAATTTAGTGGATGTATTGAGGAGGATGAAGAAAGCTTTCTCAACAATATTTTAGTCCACGAATCCTACAAAATAGAATTGAAACTTCACCCTGGGACAGGTAAGTAATATTTTTAATATAAATAGGTTATTAAAATCTTAGGCCTTTATAATATTTAATAAATTAATAAATATGTATTGTTTTTATGTATTTACAGGTTCAGATATATATGATGGTATGTTGAAAGATCTGAAAGGGTTTATAAAATTGATTAAATATATTGGTGACAACCATAGACCTGAGGGCATGAATCTCCCTATTGAGTATAATCAATTCTTCGAGCTGGTTGATGAGTTCAAAGATTTGTTGAATCAAACAAATCTTAGACCTAATATGTACAATGATTTCAGGTATAGTAATGTCCAATTATACCTATTTATAGTATGGTAGTAATTCTTTTTGACTCCACGTTAGAATCCCAATTATGTTAAATGGCAATATTATGTTTTTTGTTTTCAACGTGGAGGAGACATTACTAAATATCATGAGGAATCTATGATCGTTAGTGAAATTTATTTTGTTTTTTAATTTCAGAGATGCAGAACTTTGGATATTCAATTTTCCAGCTTTCCTTGAGTCTCATGAAAAGTTTTGCATCATTGAAAAGTTGCAGAAAATAAGTGATCATAAAGTTTTCGAAAAGCTGAATCCAGAGTGGGTAGATGTGATAACGCATGATGACTATTATTCTACAGACGAGGTCATTAATGAGAGTAGCATATCTGATTACGATGCAGCAAATGGGAAATTTGCAGGCTTTCTTAAGAAATTCATGTATTCGAAAGAGCGTCCTACTGCAGTTGCCAAATACTTTCAAGATTTTTTTCCCTATGCGTTTGGTGAATTGCATATTGGTGTATACAAGTACCTTCCACGACGTAATGAGTAAGTTGTCTAACTAGTAATATATGCATTTAATCATTATTTTTTTACAATTTTTTATAACTAACAAATAACAAATGATATATCTATTGTTTGTAGACAATTTTCGCTGGTGTGCTTACTGTTGGAGTCAACATCTTTCATTGGGGTATGTACGAGATTAACCCATCTTAAATGCTGTTATAGTTTAATAAGAATGTAAACTTTTTTTTTTTTTCTATTTGTTGTGTGGAAGACTAATATTATTAGTTCTTTTTATTTGTTGCAGTGATATGGAGTATATATATGCAACTCAAAATGAGCTTCCCCAGCTTTGGTTTACAATTAATGAGTTTTTGATGCATTTGATGTTGAGATTATTTAGGGGCTAGCAGCTGACTCTGCCTAGTATAAGCTTTTATTTTATGGCTTCCTTTTAATATTTTTATTGGGAGAAAGCTTTTTTTCTTTCTTTTTCTTTCTTTCTTTTTTTTTTTTTTTTTTTTTTTCTAGTGGAATATGTCTGTTTGGTTTTTGCTATTCTTAAGAAAATTGAATGTTCTGGCCAAAAATAAAAAATAAAAGAAAATTGAATGAATTAACAAAATTTGATATTAACCTCACTGGAGAAGGGTATTGTTCATCCATAGCTGTTAAAGAGAGTCCCTCCACGGCAAGTCAAGTCATGGAAGCATGGTGTGCCTTTCCCGTGGGTTTAATTTAATCTAGTCTTTAGGTTTCAAAAAATAAATAAATAAAAAAATAAAAACCCACATATAACCACTTATATACTCCTAAATCCGTATTAGATCACACGTTATGAATTCCAACTTCCCAAAAAAAAAAAAAGTTCCAACCACCTCATGTCTTACTTTGGAAGTAGGAAAAATACTAAGAAAAGGAAAATTTTAGGAAAAATTGAAATGGCTTAGTTTGGAAGTAAGAAAAATACTAGGGAAAGGAAAATTTTAGGGAAATTTGAAATCAAGGAAAATAAATAGGGAAAAACTAAAATCCTTAACCTGTTTGGTGTCAAGGAAAATACAAAATATTTTCTCAACTATGTATCTAAAAAATCACAACTAGCATAATTTAATTTAGATAATATGAACAAGATGAAATAAAAAAAAAAAAACAACCAAGTTTCAAGCAAGAGAATACTTTCATAAACACAGAATATGTGATATTTACCAAAGCAAAACTTTATGTAATTCCACCGCCACACTTGGTCCCAATGCCTGCTAATTTTAACTCATAGTCCTCTCCCTTAAGAATGAAATCTAAATAGGGAGTTCCACAGTCATTGATGCGAATGAAGTGTTCAAATACCACAGCATGAATGGAGCGAGAATCATCGAGCTTCCGAACAAGGCATAAGTTATTACAGATGGAGTGAAAATCATGATGCTTGCGTTGAACTGCCCAGAATGTGCTATCTAGGGCCTTAATAGGCTAAGAGGGAGTGCAATTATAACTTTGGAGAATGACAAATTAATCATGAAATATTCCAATATGCTCCGTCCTATATAAGCTTCGGTACTATCTAAGGCCTTAATCGGCCCATGTTAAGGAATTGGTCATAGATGCCCGTGAAAACCCAAGGATAGCCTGCAAAAAATGAGTTATATGCGTGAGAAATTGGCTTTACCTTATCCGGTGCAGTTAAGGATATACTCATTTTCGGCTGTAAATTTCATATCCTGACAAAGAGAATGAATGAATGAATGAATAGCATAAGAAATCCATCATTTAAGATGACACAATCAGAGAGAAAAAGCCACCTAGATAACAAAGTAGTCATTTAACTTTAGGGGTTAGATAAAATTAATAACTCATGAATATATAGCTATAACTACCTTCTGCCTGACTAACTGAGAAGTGAGAATCATAATTTGGAAAGGAGCAGTTGAGAAAATGTTAAAGAGCAAAATTCAAGGTAATCCAAAATTGAAAGGGGAAGTACCTACCTTTTAATAGAAGAAGGTGTTGAAGAAATGACATTTTAAGAACTTATCTAGCTCTCTGTTTTCCCTCTCTGTCAGCAGTTCGAGATAGAGATTACAAACCTACAAAATATAAATTAGATGTGTTCAAACCAAATTACCAACTCAATTTATTGAGTTAAATCTAATAATTGGATATCAACAGTTTAGCAAAAGTGTACTATTTGAACATAACAATATATAATATACTACCATGTTATAGCAAGACTGACATCATACTAACACATATCTTGCAAATTGCATCATACCGATTTCTAACAGCAAGAGCACATGAAAACTCTGCATTCTCTTCCTTTGAAAGAGGAACAATGGTGTCAAAACAAACATACATATATATTTATAGCAGTGCCTAGTAAAACATATATATAGCCATGGAGATCTTACCCAATCATGAGTTCTAGGAGCCTCTTTTATCCCATATGTCAGCCTGAACATAAATCCTGCAGCTAGCCCTGTTATGTGTACACTTCAATTCAATGATAATTTTTCCATCATCAAATTCAACCCAAGAGAATAAACCAAGCTATTGCATCACTTACCCCACTGTAGAGACTCTTTTCCACTTCTCTTCACCTGTAAAACAATCTGTTTTACAAATTTAACCAGCCATCTACAGAGAGCCATATGAATCCAACAACATTTACCAGCTTTTAAAATTTTTATAGCCACCATTGCCAAGAGATTTTAGATTGGTTAGTGTTGTGCGACTTTCATAAAATAGGCCAAATAAACAAATCAATATAACATATACAAACTCCCAATCATGTAACGAAATAAAGAGAAGAGAGAGCTAGAGAGAGAGTACATTGCTGCCAATGAGAGCTAGAGAGTTCTATTTCGACGGGAAGTGGCAAAATCACCGGCATATGCACTCTCTAATCTTAGAATTTCAATGGCGATGATGGCTCCACCGGCATATGAACTCTCTGATCATAGAATTTCAAATCCTAAATCTTTTGAGTGCCGATCTTCACTCCTCACTTCTAGTTTTCATTCGAACATTTTGTAGAGCTCATCGGTTTGTTTTAGAGAGATAGTAGCGTTGTAGGTTTTTAATTTGGGGATTTTTTTTGTTGAGAAAGAGGAAACAAATTTGTTTCTAGACAGGTTTTAGGTGGATTGATTGGCGATGGAGTGGCAAATTTGATTTTGAGAAAAGCGTAAAATTAGAAACAATTAAAATGGAAGAATTATTTCAATTGTTTTATTTTTATTTTTTTTCATCCCATCCGATAGTCAGGGTTTTAGCCTTTACTAATCCGGATCCGACACTTGATTATGGTTTTTTTTATTTTGGCCAGAAAAAAAGGTAATCATGGTTTATTTGATTTCATAAATATTACACATTCTTTAAACTTGGGCCAAAGGAGCCGGTTGCCCAAAAGGACTCTTGTGGAACGCCTCTAATGGGCCTTTTTCTTGTAGTGCAATGTTATAATCCTAAATTTTGCTAAAACCCAAGATTTCTTATGGCGGTTCTGATTATTTTTGTAGGTTACAATTGTTAAATTTTCCTATTTCTTTTAGGTTATAAAATAATAATCCTATATAACTTAGGTTATACACGTCTATATATAAATATAGATATTCACACACACGGACCTGCACCTAAAATTTCTTTTTTCGTGTAAAGATATATAAATTCTCTTAACTCATCAGTTTAGCTTAATTATTCTCCTAATTAAGTGTGTTGCAGCCAGCCGTACGTTAATTAAGTTTCACGTCCTAAAGTCCCTGCAGCAAGCATAGTCTTATACTATAATAATTGAAATTCTCGTTAATTGCATCTGGTTAGTAATCCTTCTATGTTAATCTCCTTTTTGCTTATTTCCTTCCATATCTCGCCTTCTGCCGCCGTGGTTAGTTATTTGTATTTATTTTTATGTGTTGATCTAAATTTAGTCCTGCTTAGAGTTTGGCTTCAGCCCTGAAGTTAAACGTAGGTATTTGAAATTTTCCCTGCATCTTGGTTTCTTAATAAACCCGATATTAATTGTAAGGCAATTTTCAATAATTATAGTATTATTTATGGCTGATGCTCTCATACTTGGTTTTATTTTCTTGCTTGTAGAAAAGAAACGAACAAAAAGGAATTTGGGATTTTCTAATAAAGTTGGTGTGTCATATTGTTGTGATGGAGTCGGCTTCTGAGGCTAAACGGCAAAAAACTGAAAATATGGAGGAGGCTTCTGATGCTAAACGGCAAAAACTTGAAAATCTGGTAACTCTTCAAGAATTGGAAGCTACAAGCAATCAAAATCAAACAGAAGGAGAGACAGGAATCATACAATTCACTCCTGTTCGCAGAGGAAAAATTGAAAATATGAATTTCTTCCTGCGGAATTGCCCATCGTCTCGCCAGCCATGTAGCCACCAATTGACAGCTACGAGTACTGAAATGTGTCTAAACCGAAAAGCAGGGTTGATACAATTCAGTCCTATTTGCAGAGGATACATAATCTTATGGCTGCAGCCTAAAACTGAAGATGAAACAGCTCAACATTATGCAATCCAGTTCTGCACTAGCAGAGATAATTTTAAGCACCCTTTGAGTAATATCAAAGAGATTGACAGTCGTTTTATGAACTTGAAAGCCCTACCGGTTACACATATGAGTTACTCAGTTGCAGATCGTGAAGGCAACCGTTTTTCTTGCCTTTCTAAGAAAGTTACTGTCAACGGTGACAAGGGTTCATTGGCATGCGTCCCTCCAATGCAACGTGAAAAAGTAGGCCCACTATCGGTAGTTCTAGATGGGAAGCTTTATGTCATGGGAACTTACTACACATGGGATGAAAGTAAAGAGCCGTGGGGGGAGATTTTTGACCCTAGGACAATGCAGTGGAGAAGTATGCCATCTCCCCCATTTCGATATTGTCATCATTATTTAATGTTTGCTGCTCCGTTTGAAGAAGAGAGGAAGATTTTGATTGGTGGCGATGAACAACTTGAGATTTTTAGTTTTAATGTGGATGAGGAATCATGGGAGTTATATGACATTCCTGATCACAATGCTTATCTCCCTATGATGGGTCAAAGCATCGTGTCTCGTGGAATCTTGTATTCAGTGAACCAATATCTTTATGCTTATGATTTGCGCAACAGATTGTTTTGCAAGGCTACGCCAGCTGAGATGGGCTTAGTTGGGGAAGGCTATGATGACTGGTTCAAGGGGAAAAAAATACATGACCTTGGTAATAATAACTTATGCCTTGTCTGGATGCTGGATGATTGTAACTCTGTCGAGTTGTGGTATTTAAACCTTACGTTCGCATCAATGGCCACGGGGCTCCCTATTTGGATGTCATTCTTAAGGGACACAAGGACTATAAATTAAGATTAGGACCAGGTGTGACGATGGGAGCACCGAACGATATGATCCTGTAAGTTTCCTATATACACTCTCATTGTATGTTATTCATATGCACACACATATGCTAGTGTTGTTATTTTTTAGATGAGGTTGTTGGAGGCCATAATGTGCTGATGAAAGCAGTGTGTTAGACAATTGTTTCATAGTGTGGGATTTATCTATAAGGATTTAGGAGTTTATATTTGTTAGTTCAGATAACTCTCCTATGGGTGCGCTGACCATCATCATTTCTGCTTTCTATTGCAGGAAGCAAGCGAGTTGAAGGACGGGCTGGCTGTTTAACTTGAAGTAAATGGAAGCTAGAAATTAAAAGCTATTTATTGATTTAACTTTTCTAAATACTGATTAATGTCTTATACTCTTTGATGAGTGGAAAAATACTTGGGGAAGACCCACATCACTTATTATTATTTATTTATTATACTTATAAAGAATGACTTAATTGTGAGGATAGTATAGTGGTTTGCCAAGAGACTTGAAACTTACATGAGAGCTCCTACTTTTCCACTTCTGAAAGACAATTTTTTGGCTTAGCTTATTTACTAATATAAGTGCTTTTGGAAAGGGTATCTGAAAAAAGCTTGAATTTAGAGTTTTTGCTTTGTCAAAAATAACTGAACAATGCTTCTAGATAACATTTCTGAATTTCATGTTTGGTCCAGTTTAAGCTTTTTTCAATAGGTAACTGTTGCCGATGATCGACACGTGACCTTTTTTGTTTTCATTTGGATGAGGATTTATATAGTTGTAGACCAAGTTCAGCACGTTTGCAAATGAGATCAACCATCTAGTCTGTGACATTTTTCAGTGTCAGCTTGTTGGCAGCAACCTGCAACAAAATATACTCTAATCAAACTTATAATTTTCCAGAAATATACTTATAATTGCTACATGAATTGATCTGCAAAGAATTGCTCGAACTAGATTCTGTCCAAATCCAATCATTGCAGCAGCTCCAAAGAAATTTACACCCACCTTTTTTGTGTATCAAGAAATGATCATAATTCTGTTGTAGAGTGATAATTTCCTCAACTACTCTTGGTGATCTCTGGTTTTGGATTGTTATAGCCAAACAAGTATTTTTTGAAAGCTTCTTGCCATTTATCCTTGAGAGTACGTGCATGTATAGCTGTAGCAAGGGGATAAATTTCTCTTCCTCTGGATATAGAGAATTATTCCTTTGACACCAAATTGCCCACAGAATACTAGCAAAAGTCCAACTGAACTGTAACTTTTCCTATGTTTCCTCATACAATTCTGTCATCCATGGAGACAAAGAGGTAATCTGAAACAAATCAATTCTAAGCCCCATATAGCTAGCAAACCAAACTGGTCTAGCTGCATCACATATCAGAAATAGGTGCTCAAGAGATTCCTCTTCTTCTTTCAAACAGTGTGGGCAAATAGAAGAAATTTGCATTCCTCTTTTAGCTACTTCTTTTACCACTGGCAAACAGTCATTGCAAATTTTCCAAAGGAAACTAATTATTTTCTGTGGTAACTTACTTTTCCATAGTGTAAGCCACTCCTTTTTGGTCCAATGCAAATTCCTTTGTGTAGAATTAGGTTTGTCTTCTGTATTTGTGATAGAAAACAAACCTAATTCTGTATGTATCCCATTTATATGTCCTCCAGTCTATAATGTCCTTAACAAATAGTACTTGCTGAACCATATTTCGAGTAGGCATATTTCGACTATTTGGAAAGAAAGGATTCCATAAATGAGTACCTTGTATCTGTAGAGTCTAGAGTCTGACCATTTCCAACTTGCCAACCAAGACCCTCCTTGATGAAATCTCGACCATGAAGAATACTTTTTCATGACCAACAATCTTCAGATTTATATTGAGAATCCGAGAATTTTGTATCGGAACAATGTTTTTGCAGTAATATCTGAGGCATCATCGCTTGGGGTTTTGTCAGAATTTTCCATGCTTGCTTAGCCAAAAGAGCATTGTTCATTTCTTCACTTCTTCGAAACCTAGTCCACCTAGTTCCTTTGGCAAACATAATTGATCCCAACTTCGAAAATGTATTTTCCTCTCATATTGACCATATCCCCACCAAAAATTTCTAACTATTTGATCTATCCTGTTATGAATATGAGTAGGAGCCTTGAAACATGACATTTGATATATAGGCATACTAGAAAAAGTAGCTTTTAGAGACTTTCAAAAAGAAAAAAATGAAAGAGTAGCTTTTGCAAGCGTTAATCGACCTCCTTGTCCATCCAAGTAATTTACCCTTCCAGGAGACTTAGATTCCATTCGATTCATAGGCATAGCATTGTTAGGCTATAGACCATAAGTTTTCTTATATATATATATTCAATTAAATTTAAACCAGAATAACCCAAATTACAAAGCCTATAATTTATATCAAACCAGAATAGCCCAAATTACAAAGCCTATAATTTATATCAAGATAACTAGACAGTAGAGGCAGGAAGGATCCTCCAAAATTCAGTTCATGATAAATGATAAACTCGTAGAGAAATGGAAATTGCAGTATATCATAAGATAAACAAGATTTCTAAAGAAAATAGAATGAATTCAAAACAAAATTTGATACTATTAACCTCACTGGAGAAGGGTATTGTTCAAGCATAGGCATAGCAACAACAGGGCAATTTTAGGGACTTCAAAACAATAAGTATTACACAACTTTCTCAGAAAATAATGGCCACAATACAGAACCATATAATTGCCTAGGAGCAGAAATTTGTCAGCCGGTTGACGTTACAGGATCTGAGCAGCCGTGTTCAGCTTTTCTGCTAACTGAGTTGTATCTTACCTATGCTGTTATCTGCTGCCACACGCCCTTCCTGAGAAAGAAAAGAAATGTTCTATGACACAGAAGTGAAGAATAAAATAAGGAAGACAGAAAATTTACTTACCACAACATCATCCACATATTTGTAGACATCATTTCTCAAAGTCAATAGTCTTTCCGTAGTGACTTCCATTCCTTCGAAATCATTTGGCAGCTCGTCAACCATATTTAGAACAAAAATCTCTGATTAGATTAAATCACAACATCTTCTCATTTCACAGCATCAAGATTTCTTAGATGTCTTCACAGGTATACTTCAGTCTATTTCAGCTATCATTGTTAACAGGCACAGAGCCAGGTGCGTGCATGTGAATTTTCAAGCGTGTGCCTAAGCATGTGTGCCTAAGTGTGTTTAAGAGACAGAAACTGCACAATATATTAATGGAAACAACATTGTATCTTAGATAATTTAAGTGTATACATACATCCAAGTCACTCAGCTTCGACCATACACGAAGATCAAGAGGAATTTCTTGGAATTGGGCAGCAAGTTGTCTGTCTCCAAGAGCTAAATTGACAGAAATATAAGCCTTTATGGTACCTCACCATTCCTAAATCCTGTATCCACAGTTAGATGAACAGGATTAGGTACTTCCCTAAAATAGAAATCATGGATCAATGCACTACCGCCTGTGACTCCCAATGCAGTAGAATACCTGCAAAATTATACAAAATTATTAGCCAATTCGGTACTATTGTAGAGGTATACACACTTGCCATTTGTTGGGTAATTCAATTGTGACAGCAGAAAAGAAAGAACATATCAAAGAGCTTTTTTCATATTTGCATAAACCCATAATAGAATTTCCATGCAAAACATTACAATTTGGCAGGGAGTGAGAATTACCATCCAACAATGACTTATTTTGGATTCACTTTTTGGTGGGAAGCTAACATATTATTATGGTATTCTATATCCAAAGCAACCTGCAGACATACCAAATTGAAGAATTAACAAACAAGCAAATAACAAAAACACAAGCAAGTCTAAGCCTATCAACTACATCTTCTTTATGTTACTACTTAGCAGAGTTCAGAGTTCAGGGTGACAGTAATGAAAAACATGCAAAACACTTAATTATTTATTTTATTTTGTATTGATTGTGTTCTTAATTACTTTTGAAACCTTCAAGGGTTCATCAATCATTATCAATCCTTTAAATAACATAAACATGAACTCATTGAAATTGGATATAAATTCATGAATATAATCTCATTGCGATTGAATTCAGTATAAACCTAAAAATCAGCAAAAGCAACCAAATTTATATAAATTTGTGTTCTTACTTTTAAAATCTGGAAGAAGGATTCAGCAATTTCAATCCACTAATAACATAAACACGAACTCTTCAAACATGAATTTGTTCTCTAAGAAAGTCATCATTCATTTGTATTCCTGAAAAATGAATATAAACTCACTGAGATTGAATTCAGTATTAACATCAGCTAAAGCAACCGAATTTATATATAAATTAAACAGATCTCAGACCGAAAACTACAAAATTTTGACGATGGAAGATATGAGACCTGATCCGAGGATTCGGTGTGAGGAACGGCATAGGAATTACGGATATCGACGGTGCCGTCAGTGAGGACGGAGCCAAGGAGAGTGCCAATGACGCGCTCGGCTTGGTCGGACGATGAACGCAGCTATCGCAAATGTTGAATATGACGAGAAGTTGAACCTTCGCCGACAGACTCCTCGTCGACGGCGCATTGAACTGCAAAACGGTGTGTTCGCCCACCGCATCCACCATCTTGAAATAATTAATTAATTATTAATTTTTTGGCCATCTGATAATTATTATTAATTAATAATATAATAATATTGCAGGAAAAAAAAAAAAAAAACATCAGTCAAATTGGACCAAATTAACCCATAAGTCATAACTGGGCCCAAAAAGAACCATTAACCTCTATAAAAGGAGAATATCTTAAGAGGCCCAATATGTTATTTAGTATTACTAAAAAGTAAAAACTAATGAAGTCTGAGACCGTCCATATAAATTCATATAGTTTTCACGTTAGTGTCAAGAGCCCCAACTGAAACTCAAAAAGGTGTCTGTAATTTTTACTTGCAAGTTTTCATAAAGA
Organism: Corchorus olitorius; assembly: GCA_001974825.2. NCBI lineage: Eukaryota > Viridiplantae > Streptophyta > Magnoliopsida > Malvales > Malvaceae > Corchorus > Corchorus olitorius. The sequence goes on along the minus strand of AWUE01020863.1, from coordinate 49,309 downwards.
TACAAGAGTAGTTGAAAGAAAGTCCTCACGTTTAAATTTTAAGTTGAAAGAACATGAATATTAGCCTAGTAGAATAAAGGAGTAAATGTTTGGTGGTTTGGCTTTTGCTGCAGAGCAGCAGAGGCCTAGATGTAATCTTTTTTTTGTTTGTTTTTTCATGTTAGTGTTAAGAGCTCCTACTGAAACTCAAAAAGGTGTCTGTATTTTTACTTGCAAGTTCTCATAAAGATACAAGAGTAGTTGAAAGTCCTCTGGTTTAAATTTCAAAGTCCTCTGGAAAATCTGTAAAGCAAGGCAAAAGAAAAAAGTTACATGATGAAGAAAGTCCAAAGATATTGACGATTTTAAGCTCAATATTGGTCCATAATGGTGTGTAGACTCAAATTGGTGTTGCTGAGCATGCTGATGAGCTCTTTGTTGTCAGAGTCAAGATGCTACTAGTGGAAAGTAGAAACGTAATTTTTCCAGTCTCTATCTCTAGCCAGGAAAACAGCAAAGTCCCAGAGCATTAATCGTTCCAAACCATGTGCTACTGCTAGATCATTACACCAAACCAAAAAAATGTCATCATCATAATAAAAGCAGTAGTAATAATAATGTAATATCATAAGAAACTGGAGTATTCAATATATAGTTCTGTTTCTTTCCCCTGTTGAGCCAAATGATCCCTGGTGGTTGTGCCTTTACTCTCAGCTAATTAAGTGCATTCTTTTCTTCCTTGTTTTGATCCGTAGGAGCTGGGGGGCTGCCTACCTTTCCTTGTTTGATATTGTAAGAGATGGATCGTCTGGCTTTGGGTAAATACTTTGAGCAAACATCCTCCTTGCTTTCCGTCTGGAGATACACTGATGATGGTCTGAGATGCATAGGTCTAACAGAGGACTTCAAGAAAATCTTCAGGTATCATCCTTGACAACTTCAAAGGCACATTCAAGATCTCCATTCTTGCAATGATATTGTTTAACCAAGATGTTAAAAATGCATGTATTGGGTCTCAACTCTCAACTCGAGAGATTTCTTGGAGTTTAAAAGAAAATCTCGAGCCAATTTACATTTTCTTTTTAGTTTAACCAAGACCCCACCTAACTTGTTTTTTTTTTTTTTTTTAGTTTTGTAGAATAAAAGTTACCATGTTGCACTTTTTCACTTTCGTAGGATGCAATTTCTCAATATCTGCCTAGTTAAATTTTAATTTTTTTTTTCCTCAATTCACCACTAACTGGGTTAAAAATGACCATTGATGTTCGGGGAACCTTTTGAACCAGATCCTCTCCCTTTTTCCTCACAAAAATAGATACATTAGCAGTCTAAAACAAATGAACCGAAGAATATGCATTGTTTTTAACATCTGAAAGACTGAAATATATATATATATATATAGTTTAGCACTACGAGTGTGCAAATTATAACATGGTTAAAGGAAACAGATTCTCTCTCTTTTTCCACCCTATATATATTTATATTCATTATTATGATAGTATTAATTATGTATTATTGTGGAAACAGACTATTGGCGAAGGAGATAAATGCCAGGCACAGAAATTACTTCTTCCACCATGGAGACCGTGCTCTCTCCGAGGAAACTATTGAGTTTGACCCTATGTCTGAATCAATTTTTCTTCCACAACATATGTCAGCAGGTGATCTATAAATTGTACAATGACATATTTGATGATATTTTTTTATGCAAAATTCAAATATCATTGCATATATAATAAATTTGCTAGCTAGCATTATTACTTGATCATTTATATATCTTTTAATAATTTCCTGTTAGATAATTCAATGATCGCTATGGCTGTACAAGGAATCCGCAATGATCTTACTGCGTTTATACGCATCTTCAAGAATTTTGTACGCCAATATGGGCCTCGAGTTCCCAATGGTGGAAGGGGGCTTAAGTTGCCACCAGAAGTCCGATATTTTTTAAAGATTTGGGACAATAAGGCAAAGGAAGTAACTGATGAGGAAGGAACTGATGAGCACTCTCTGCAAAAACTGAGGTAAAAAAACCAGTTCGCCTACTCTGTTTTTTAGTTGAGAGTAAAAGATATTTAAACCCTAATTCATACACCTTCATATTGACCATGTTGTAAGGATATCTTACAAACAAAAATGTGGGAAAACCATATGATATAACTTTATCATACTATAAGACGCATGGCATTCCTAAGAGACGTTAATCAATCAACCTGCAACAATAAGAAAAGAGACTGATAAGTAGTATATAACCAAAGTAATTTTTCATGAGAAAGGAGATTAGTAAGTAGCATATAAGAAAAGAGATCATTGATAATGAAGGTGAAATCAATGGATATAAGAAAAGAGATTGATTGATTGACATACATGCTCATTGCTCAAACTCTCATACTCCCCAAAATCATATAGAATGAATGAATGAATGAAGACAAAAGTGTTTGAAGTATCATCCAATTCAATATCTAAAGAAAACATTTTTTATAAAATTGAAAGGATTGATCATATAGATCAATTCCCAAGGAATGAATAACAATGAAAACATATTACATTCTGGTGTAAGAAACTAAAGCAAAATAATCTAAACAGAATATGTCATTGACTCAACAATAGATTGCAGATATATCAATGAAAAAAAGGCAAATTAGAAATGGCAAATATGTTACCTGTAACCTTATATTTCAGTGAAACTATTCTTCCCACCACCAGAATCTTCTAGCAGAAATGACTTTCAAAATATCTCATCTGTTCTTGTTCTCTCTTTGTTCACATGTTTAACCAATTAGTCCTAGCTCCCTTTGTTCTCTCATTTCATTCTTTTTTTTTTTGGCCAAATTCTCTCATTTCATTTCATTGAATAATAATAATGATAATATTTTTTTAAAAAAAAAAAAGATCCTGAAAAACTATATGAACATCACCTGTAAAAGGAATAACTTGTGTCTATTACTTAACTGCAAAATCAATATTTTGAGGGTATAAACACCTTTGCTTACATCTGAAGTGAGAAATGTATATTTCAAAATGGCTTGAACAATTCTTTCCTTGTCTCTGGGTGGAAATGCTTCTAAAAGAACTCCATAAGATTATGTAAAAGTGCACTTGAGAGGTTACTAATTCATGCTTGACAATTCATCAGTTATGAAGAAATTCTCATTTAGGTGAAACTGGATCCTCTCATAGTCATACGTAAATCAATGACACAAGAAAAGGAATTTTAATCGGCCTGTCAACAGTTGTAACTATGTCAACATTATTTGTCTAAATTTTTTGCCAAGCACAATCAGAAGACAAAGCAATAAACTCAATATAAATAGGATTGAATTATTCCATTACAACATACTTTCCAATACTTCAAACCCCTTTTTGTAAGTTTCTACTTTCTAACATGTTTGAAGACAAAATTGGTCTCAAATGAATTTAAATCAGAAAAAAAAAGAAACAACCTATATATAGATGGGCTCAATCAGACCTTATTGGATTTAAATTAAGCAATCAGCCCTCAGCAATCAAAATTGAAATGAAAACTGACCCCAATATTCCATATCCTGTTAAAGATATAATTCTTCTAAAATCCAGAGATAGAGGGCCCTAGAAAAGGGCTTCATTCAGCATGTTAATGAGGTAAGATTATATTAGAAGTTAATTGAAAGCCGAATGTATATAGCACAAACCTGAGGTAGGTAGATTGCGAGCCATCCTGCAATACAAGATGACTGGTGACATCCTCATAATCTGCAATAACAGGAACAAAGCAAATTTAGGCAGAGAAGCCAAATGAACTTATAGTCATTTGGCATTATATGCAGAAAAAAACAATACAGTGATTCAATTTGATTCATAGTTGTTAAATCTATGAACCCAAGCACCCAATGACTTTTTCAATTTTTTGAAATAACTGTCTGTAAAATTTGTTCTCAGTTATATATTGCAAGTGAATAAGAATAAAAATATTACGAGCTAAATATAATTAAGACATCCACAAATATTCAAGGACCATAAAGAATTTCACAAAGATTATATGACAATTTTTTTTTCTTTTTTGGCCAGAAGATTATATTTATATGACAATTAAAGAGAATAATTTCACAAAGTAAATACCTTTGCCCAGCCATGCTTGCTACTATGATTTATGACTTGGATGTAAAAATATCCAACTCCTACAAAATAAAAGTTAGAAATTGAAAGCTGTCAGACTCTTCAATTTGTTGAAAATAACTCACTTTCAAATCGGCCATCTATATTCAGTTAATCCCATTTGCAGACATTTAAACATCTGATCAAAGGTTTCTTGGCATAACAATAATTTAATCAACACGCTTTCAAGAAACTAAAATCTTTTGCTCAATAGATAAAAGCCAACCAATAGATGTTTGACTAATGGAATTAAGTTAGGAATTAGGATTAACATGAAAATTCTGTAATTTAATGAAAAACAGCAGCAGGGTGGGGGTCAGGGTCATGAACTCTGCTTCACTAGAGGTCTCACCTTCTCCATTAGTAACGGATCCTGTCCTTCGTAGTGAAGCGGGAAAAATGGTAGCTTCACTATTAAAACTACGTCGTTTTACATTATATAAGTATTCAGTAAGAGTAAGGTGTAACAATTAACTGAGCTATGAAATACAATTCTTTAAGCTTTCTGATTACATTTAAGCCTATTAACAATTCATCTAGCCTTTCGGAAATTGGTCATCTGACATAAAAATAGCAGGTTATATTACTTGCTCTGACTCCTTCCCTGAAGATGATAATGAAGGTGAAATCAATGGATTGTTTTCCATGGTATAAGCAGAATATTAATTAAGCAAAAGTAAAGCAGAAATAAAGAAAAGATGTAATCATGTCTAAGACACTCACATGAATGTCAATGAATAAATCAGGGGAATTGCATGATTATAGACAGAGGATGCAACAGAGAATACATAGCAGATTAGGCAGCAATCCTCATCATTTCATAAAAGGTGAAAAATAGCATATAATAAAATACATGAAGAATAGGTACAAATAAATTCCGCAGTTGTCCACTCAAATGAGGCCATAGAGTAGAAAAAATGAGAGAAAGGATCATGGAGAGAGATGGGGGGAATTTCTCATAGAAACTGAAGAGCTTCTTCCTTGTTAATTATATGTTTTATAATGTTTTAGGTGTTTAGAGTTCTGGATTTTCAATTGTCCTCTCTTTCTCGCACCGGGGAATATGAAGGATTATATCGACAAAATTTGGCATTTCTGGCGAAGGAGTGAACACTTCTTTAAATGCTATGTGTCTCTTAAGGCCCACGATGATGATGAAGATTATGAACGGCGTAAGTGGTCAAATCGACTAACTTCTCCAGAAATGAGGTTGATGAAAAAGATATATGACTTCGGCATTCAAACTAACAAGGCAAAGTATTATCGTTTACCTGTTGGAGTGATAGAATACATCCGAAATTGCTTCCAACATGCAGAAGTCTCCATGCTTCAAATGGAATATCATCTTCAAGAAATCTTTCCAGAAGTTCTAGGAAAGATACATTATGAAATTTACTCATCATGGCCAAGGACTATCCTACAGCTCCCAGAGTAAGCTCACTTTTTATTACTTCTTTTTTTTTTTAATTTAATTTAATTAATTAAAAATATGATCTTTAATTGATTTTAGGAATTTTTTTTTTTGTTTCTGGCAATAATTTGAGGAGAAATTTTACTTACTAGTTGATGTATATGTTTGACAGTGGCGGTGATTTTGATTTGTACCATGAGCTCTTGGCTGGACCAACAACATATTACTTTGTAGGTCATCCCTAAAATCTATTTCTTCTTGTGAATTCTTTTAATTGTGTATTTCTAAGTAAAAACTATGATGATGAAATTGTAGCAAATTGAAAAAGTACTAATACGAATTCTATATTTTACTTTTGCAGTGAGAGTACTCAGTGGTAACACATGTAAGCTCTCGTATCCCAATTTTCAAAACTGAAATGACTTAAGAAGTTTTGTTTTATATTATTATATACTATAAATATATACTTGTTATCGGTAATTAATTTTATCCATATATCCATATACATATATATATATATATAGTTATAATTATAGTAGTCCATTTCCAAGTATATATACTTATATTTGCTTTGCCTTGGTTGGATGATTGCAGAACAAATATGAGGAGGACTCTGGTCTCATGGCAACACTTCTTTCTAGTCCTTCTACCCTTAGTATTTCTGCTTATAGACTTCTTTATGGTTAAAGTTTTTTCGTGGACGATGTAGGTGGCTTGAAACACGACCTTCTTTAATTTGAACATCATTTTCTTATTTATAAATGTCTTATTATAATTTGCCCCACTAGTTTGAATTGATTAATTTATGGTTTTTTAATAAGATTATTATATCTTGTTATTATCTTTTTCGCAAGATTTTGCTATATATTGATGATTTATTAGAAAAAGGTGGGTTATATCCAATTTATTTATTATTCTTTATTTTCATCCCATTGAAATTGAAATTGATTTTGTTATATATATATATATATTTTTGTTTAAATAGAATGACAGATAAAACATAATTGGAAATAATACATATATATAACATAAAATAAAAGTTTGTACTTTGTTAAAATACTTGCAAGATAACAAAAGGAGAGAGTCTTTGTTTTTTTTACTAATTCAAAGGTTACGTTGATGAACTTCTTTAGAGAAAGTGATAGATAAAAAAAGAATTGGAGAAATTCGTAAGCAAAACTTTGAATACAAAACTTTAAGAACTTTGAATATAATTTGCATATGGACTTACATGTGATTTACATAGATAGCTGTAGACAATCTCAATATTTATACAACTAATTTACATGTAATTTACTATCCTATGCCTTAATGCTTTCACTTGTAAGCCACATTTTCTTTTGAATTATGAACACTACATCATCCTCATCTTGCTCCGAAGCCAGCTGCCACTGATTCCCAGTGTAATACTATATTTCTTTATCAAATCCACTATTGGTCGCTTATCATGAACAATGATGAAACCTTTAGGCCTCAAAATTCGGTCCATTTCTAATAATAAATTGACAATGCTACAATCTTTCCTTAGAATATCAGAGAAGACAGTCCATGCATGAAGGATCATAAGTTCTTGGATGTTGAGAAGCTCTCACACCTGTTAGTTTCAGAGACAGGAATTTTAGTAACATATACTATACCTCAAGGCACACCAAAAATGAAATAAATAAATAAATAAAGAGAAAAAGAGAGGACACAGACTATTATATGAATGCAGCAGCACCATTTCCTCCTTTTGTTCAGGGTAAAGGAGAAACTGCTTGCAAAATGATAGAGGATAACAGAGAGGGAGTAGAATGTTTCCGATAATTGATTGCAGTTGTTTACACTGCAATTTGAAGTTATAATTGTGTTGTCTCTGGGAACCTATCTCTTTGGACTGAAGTATTAACCTTTCTGAAGCTTAACTAAATCTTTAGACATGTCAAATTTTATATCTTCATCACCACCTTCTTTTCCCCCCTCCAAGCAGGACTATACTAAAAGAATAGGTCATCTAAAGTTCTCAACATACCATATGCACAGTTCCTATCAGGCCTCTGCCAAATACAATCTTGAGTGTATTAGGTCCATCCTCTGGCACCACATTCATAACCCAAACATCTTTGTTATTCAGAGCAGCTGCAAATGAATCCATGCGTGCCTTCATGTCCATTAAATTTCTGAGTGTATCAGACTCAATATGCGGAGCCAAAAGATTCCAATAATTATCAACTCATCATAAACAAAACCATCCCATCATAGTATTTGTGATATATATACAGAAAAAAGTTAAGGGCAATCTTGCATTTATAAGAAATGGAATAATGGATCATAAACTGTTTCTGAAACAGGTATGGCAACATTCAGTAACCCCAGGACCTCCTCCATGGCATTTTCATTCCAAATTTCACATTCAAACTTACTATATTCAAACTTATTATTGAATGGCCTCTATTTTCAAACTTACTAATCAGCTTTGTTGATGGAGGATATTGCAGATATTTGCATTGAGGCCTTAGGAAACTGGGTGACCTATTCAAGTTTGAGCATATATATAAAACCGGGCTCATTGAAATCCGACAGTAAATATATAAAACAAAAGTAGAAAGATATGCTCAACACGACATTAAAATTAAAAAATAACATAAATATCCAAACTTTCAACATCTCATACAACAGATTAAGCAAAAGAAAGATATATAGTCTCCTTCCAATTATATATTGACAAGATAGTTTCACATAAAAGTTGCTAAACTTAAATGGTCTTCTCATGTCCTCCACCTTTTGGCCAAGGGTGGATTTGGTGCAATGCTAATGGAAGGGTTGGATGTCCTAGCTTTTTTCTTACCTTCATCTCCTGCTCCTTTCTTATCTCCATCTCCTGCTTCTTTCTTATCTTCATCTCCTCCTCCTTTCTTATCTTCATCTTTAGCCCCAAGAGCATAACAGCAATACGCATGAAAGGATCCATAACTTATATGTAGGTCATCCAAGTTAAACGCTTCCCAACCCCCAATAGTCGGAAGGAAGTAAGGGTTAGGAAATCCGAGTTCCTTTTCAACTAATCTTTCGAAAGAAGGTGGATTTTCAAAATCTTTCAAATGCATAACATCTTCAAACTTGTGCACATCAATTCCATACATTTTCCTCAAATCTTGAACATTTTCATGAACATTAGTACCGTAGAAGGTACTTTCTCTCCTCCTCTCAAAAAAATCAATAAGAGCAACACGTGCATCATCTTCACGAAGATCATCAAGTTTACACATCAAACATGTTGTTGAAGCACAAAGAATCAACACTGATATGCGCTCACCAGTCCTCCCAACGGATAAACCGATAGGTCCAACATATTTTATCCTATTCTTATCTAGCCTAATTAGTTCTTTTTCCCATAACTTAAAATGATTTGCAACACCACTAGTGAGTATAATTCTGACAAATCTAGTTTTAGTGTAACGGAAACTAATTGTATGACGAGAACCTGCTTCATTACTCCAACCCTTATTCCCATACCTACTACTCCCCTGTGTCTTCTCTGGAGGATTCAGAGCATGACTATAGCGTTGTAAAGTAATCCTAAAATAAGGTTCAGCCATACGGATGACTAACCTATAACACAGACAAAAATATATAAAAGTTAACATGCTATGCAACAAGCATTTATGTTTTTAGGGATATGAGAGATTATAAAATACCAAATCTAGTTCTAAATATATATATATATATATATATATATATATATAAAGATAAAGAAAAACAAAGAAATTAAGAGAAGGAAGGATACGTACTAGGACAAACTGATAGCGAGATATGCGGCAAAGTCGACTTTCTTCTCCTTTCTACTCGGCAAAATCTTTCTCCTCATTTGTCCCCCAACTCTGCAATCTTTCTCTTAGATTTCTCATAAGTTAAAAGCAATATAACCCAATTGGAGAGTAAATAGCAAAAGGAACCAGATCTAGTGAGGGTGAGGGCTCGTGATGATAATGATTACATCTAAAGAAGAAAGGAATAGAAACCGAGCGCTCCAGAGAAAATGGGAGAGGAGTGAGAAATGTTAGGGTTTAAGAAATTTTAGAGAGCAAGGATAAATTGGGTTTTACATTTTTTTATCAATCAAACCTGTTACTTTTCTTTCTTTCTTTCATATATATATTTATTTAAAAAAAAAAAAAAACTACTAGTTTTTCCCTACTATATGACTCCCAAAACAGCTAGGCTTCTATAGCAAAAGGCAAACCACTATTCACAAAAGTAATTCCTTAGTTTTTTTCCCTACTATATGAAACAGGGTATCATGTGGGTTTCTCACTACTAGTTTCCCACTTACACATAGTATTTAGAAAAGTTAAATCATTCAACAAAAATAAATTAAATAAAGAGCTTTCTAGCTTTTGTTTAAGTTGAACAACCATAAGGCCGTCATAGAAGTGCCTTCACTCAACTCTCTTGCTTCCTGCACAGGCAAAGATGATGGTCAGCACACAATAAACCCTTATATGAGTATTATCTGAAATTCCAAAAAGAGAGTGATGAACAAATATAATATAAAACCAAAATCTAATTTTTGCTTTAATCATAGGCATTGACTAAACAGTACAGAATCTATGGATCTCAAAACCATCACAGCTAAATACCACACAAAAGGCATCTTCCTCTTCTTTTGAAGGTATGGCATTATATGTTTACAAGGCTAAATATTCATCTATTGGCATTGGCATATTGCTCACCCATTTTTCCATTTAAGATTAACATTTTACCAGCTAATATATATAATAATTAAATTAATAATAAAATGCAAATACAATCCCAAGAACCAAATGAATGCTATTTTTTTGTCTGCTTTACAATTAACACACAATCGATCCAAGGGGCTATGAAGCTAATACATTTCAACTAATGAACTTAACCATAGAGAAAAGGGAAGGGATTAAGTAAATAAACAAAAAGATGTCATATGCAAAAGATGGAAATATTAAACCTGTTTCCTTAATTTTGGAGAGGAGGTGGGGTGTCTACAGCTTAACCCAAATATTTAGAGAGAAATTTCAATTGAATTCTCAAAACTTATGGCCACAACGCAACAGTAGGCTGCAATTGCTTTACTAGCTGTGTAGCAACTCGCTGGCTTGTTTGCTACCTCTAGTGGCACCTAATTTGCTGTCGGCAGCTTTAGGGGTTTCAGGCATGTTTAAAGGAAATCTTAGGTCAAAATGTTATATGGGCTTACTTTAAACTACATAACCACTTAGATGCTCCTAAATTCTTATTAGATCACACACTATGAATTCCATTGTGTAGCACACTGCTTTCATCAGCACATTATGGCCTCCAACTACCTTATATCTAACATATCACAACTAGCATAATTTAAGATAATATGAGCAACATGAAAGAAATCTAAATTTCAAGCAAAAGAATTCTTTCACAAACACATAGAGAGAGTGAATATGTGAAACTTACAAGAGCATAACTTGCTGCAACTCCATCGCCACATTTGGTCCTAATCTTAATTCATAGTCCTCTTGTCCCTTAAGAATGACATCCAAATAGGGAGTCCCACAGTCATTGATGCGAATGAAGGGTTCAAATACCACAACACGAATGGAGTGAGAATCATCGAGCTGCCAAACAAGGCATAAGTTATTATTACCAAGGTCATGTAACTTGCTCACCTCGAACCAGTCATCATAACCTTCTCCAATTAAACCCATCTCAGCTGGTGTAGTTTGACAAAAGAATCTGTTGCGCAAATCATATGCATAAAGATAATCCCTCACCCAATACAAGACTCCACAAGACACGACATTTTCTCCAGTAATAGGTAGCTGAGCATAGTTATCAATAATGTCATATAACTCCCATGATTCATCATCCACATTAAAGCTAAGAATCTCAGGTTGTCCACTGGCACCAACCAAAATCTTCTTCTCTTCATCAATGGGAGCAGTAAACAAATCATCATCATCACGAATGACTGGGGGAGATGGCATGTCCTTCCACTGCATGGCGTCAAGGTCAAAAAACTCTCCCCATTTTTCTTCTGTATTATGCAAATAGGAACCTCCCATGAGAAAAATCTTTCCACCTAGCACACCCGATAGTGGGTTCACTCTCCGACTTAGCGTTAGAGGAATGTATGTCAATGGACCCTTGTCACTGATGAGGGAAACTTTCTTTGGGAAAAAACAACAAGGGTTGCCTTTAATATCAAAAACTGAGCAAATCTGAGTTGTAACTGGTAGGGCCTTCAAGTGCATAAAAGGATTGCTAATCTCTTTGATATTACCCAGAGGGTGCTCAGAATTATCTTTGCCAACGCAGAACTGGATTGTATACCATTGAGCTGTTTCAGATTCTTCATCATTAAACAGGAGGCATAATAAAATATATCCTCTGCAAACAGGACTGAATCGTATAATCCCTCCTGCTTGTTCTAGATACTTTTGAGTACTTGTAACTACCAATTCTGGGGCAAAAGGCTGGAGAAACGATGGGCAATTGCGCCGGAAGACATCCATATTATCAATTTTTCCTTTGCGAACAGGAGTTAATTGTATGGTTCCTGCATCTCCTTCAATTTGCTTCTGAGTACTTGTAGCTTCCAATTCTTGGCGAGTTCCCAAGTGAAGCGGAAAGGAACCCATATTTTCAGATTTTTGCCATTTAGCCTCAGAAGCCTCCTCCATATTTTCAGTTTTTTCCCGGTTAGCCTCAGAAGCCTCCTCCATATTTTCAGTTTTTTGCCATTTAGCCTCAGAAGCCTCCTCTATATTTTCAGTTTTTTCCCGGTTAGCCTCAGAAGCCTCCTCCATATTTTCGGTTTTTTGCCGTTTAGCCTCGGAAGCCTCCTCCATAATTTCATTTCTTTTCCAACTAGCCTCAGAATCCACCTCCATCACATTACGATTCTCCTTTGCACTCTTTGTTTCTTGCCTACAAGCTAGTAAACAAACCACATGCATCAGCCATAAGTCGTCTTTAAAGTTAAAATAATTACTGGTTTATTTTTTTTTTGAGATATAATTACTGGTTTATTAAGAATACCACAGACCCCTCCACCACCCACAAAAAGGAAGGACGCCATGGAATTTATTTAAGATATTTAGCTAGACCTTGATTTATCTTTTGTTCCAACAACAATCAACCCTATTCTCGGGTCAAAGGCTCCATATCCAAATATCAACCCCCAAATCCAAAAAAAAAAAAAAGAAAAAAAATCAAAGCAGCTGACATAATTATACTATATATGTTAGTACAAGCATTAAAATACTATTGTGAGAATGTAGGATACTAAATGAAATATAAAAACACAAATGTTTGCACCTTGCACACAAAAGCTGATAGCCTTTCATAAAGTGGGAAAAAATTATAAGCAGCCCCACAGGAACAGGATTTCCCATAGAAGAGCCATCTCTGTTTGGTTTGTAATATAGCTCTAAAGGTGGTGGTTCCACCGTATGAGAGTAGCCATTTTGTTGCTATTCTGAGACTTACGAGGATTAAGGGCAGAGGGCTCTGGTTACTTATCCTTCCATCACTTAATTATATTTCCTTTTGAGCTTCTTACAAAAGGCAAAATCAAATTTACCACCAAAAAGCAAAAAAAAATGCAACACACCTTTGATCCCACTAACGTTTTTTGTTCTCCTAAAATATTACAATCTTGTTTTTAGCCACTCAAAATCATGAGTTGCTTTTGTAGCTTCTTCTTCTTCTTTTTACAGAAGAAAAAAGAACCAACAAAAAACAAAAACAACAACAAAAGTTAGCAGTGAAAACAAGCCTAAGATAAATGCCATGAAATAGTTTGATTCTAAGTCATTCACCCCATTTTTAAGGCCATAAGAAAAGGGAAAAAGTGATTGTTTAAAACTAGTAACTAGTATATTGACGATGGACATCAATTTAAAAAACCATCCTGGTCAGTGGTCACTGAGCTACAATGATCTGAAATGAAAAATGAATGGCCCCTGTAACAAAATGGAAGATCTGACCAATCACCCTGACAATCATTTCAATCAAGCCACAGGCTTAGTTCAAATCAAAATAAACATTGCTGTCTTAAGGGAAAGAAAACAAGGTTTCGGAAAAATAAAATAAAATAAAATGAGAAAGAAATACTATAATCCCATGTTTATAAGAAAAGGTATGTAAGGAAGAGAGATACAGTTGTTTCACAGTCATATTGGGCAGTTAAATGGTTCATGAACTAAAAGCATGAGGTTCTGGATCTAACTAAAAAAAAACTCAAAGCAAGTGTAATGCACTATATACATAGTAGAACTGGCCAATTACCCAAGTAATGCCTAGCTCAATATGTAGACATCTAAATTTAATTAGCTGCATGATCTTGGAGATTGACCATCTAGGTTTAGCCACAATTCTAATATCTGTTAACAGGATTTGAATTCAAGCATACTTTGTTTGAAGAAATGCCAATCAATACGTTCAAATGCAAGTGAAGCAAAACCTTAGACAATAAGCAACAGTGATTCACTTACTGATTGGACAAATAAATACGCAGCAAAAAAAGAAAAAAAAAAAGGCAATTACATCAGATGCACAATATGCCTTGCACTGGAAAAATTACTGGACAAAATATCATCTCTGAAGTAGTAATAAGAAAACGTCAAATATTAAATAATGAGAATATTTTCCAGCCTAAAGAAAAATAAAATATATCTTAATCATTAGATATGTGCAAAGATAAGGTAAGTACAGATCATGAAAGACAATTGTAACCATCCGACCTCAAACTAAGGTACAATCAAATATTAGAGGACTCCAAGTTTTGCCAGAGCATGCAATCAAATAAAAACAATGCATACTCAACCAACCACAAAAAGACCACAAATCAATAAATCAGTTAGAATAAAAGACATCAGCTAATTTCCACATTCATACAGAAGGATTTGAAAACTCTTAATCACTATCCAGTTCATCTCAGGACACCATGAAGAGAGCAAGCTAAAGCATTGAGTTTATTACAGAAGAAAAAATCTCTACCGAGGTTGTAACCAAATTTAGATTTCTGTATACATAAGCATCATATTATGCCAGAAAAATCTAAACATTGTCATTGAGATCAAGACAAAAACCTTAAATCAAATTTATACTAATATATAATCCTAGCTCCCAAGTTTGGTGTCATGAACTGACACTTTTATAACCGGTCCATTTCTATCCCTGATAACCACCCAATTAATTAACACAGAAAAAAAAATCCTTTACCTATTTTCATAACCATTCATGTAGTGAGTAAATAATAGTATAAATTAACCTACAATAACTGTAAACACATCTCATAAGGAGCAAGAGGATAATGGAAAAAAGAAAAGGCAATACCTTGTAGTAGCAGGGCACCTTCAAAATGACATGATATTGTAGAATCCTGACAGCACCCGACGACAAAAGATTCAGAAGCCAGGACAGAAGCCTCCAATAAAGTCTTCTCTCGATGGTCCAATAATTCCGCAGCATGGAATGTTGTGCAATGAACATGCAAGCAATAATTTCGAGGATGAACAGAAGGGTTACAATCACAAGGACGGCGATCAGACCACACTAGACAGAATTGAGCACCAGCAGGCTTATTAATAGAGCCATTTAAGTAGATTAGACTTGGTATATCCTCACAGTTATGACCCCGATAGCCCAAAATACTTTCCAAACCAAAAATTCTGGAAGTATAATAAAAACCAGTCTTTAATTCGTAATCATAGAGAGCATCTTTATAAAAGAAGAGAATTTTCCCATCCATAAACAAGCCATGGCTTTGAAAAGGGAAATTGGACGGAATATCTTTAATCTCGTTCAACTTGTTGCATCCCTTGATCGCTTGCAGGACACCAAAATCACCCAAAAGTATTTTCTTAGCATCACAAGCAATAAATGAGGGACTAAAAGAAGGTGGCTGCAGAGGGAGAACTGACCATTTCTTGGACTTAGGGTTGAAAAATTCAGCCCAAGATTCTGCATTTGCGCCAAGAAATGTTTGACCAGTACAAGTTCCTAAATCTTCAATCAGGGCAAGTTTATGATCACATTTATAGAAATTACCTCCCATCACATAGAGCTCACCCTTAAGAAAAGCAGCCATGGCCCCACTTCTTCTGGAAATCATGGAGGGACATTCAGACCATTCCCCCCCCTGTTTGTTCATCAGTGTCAATGCAGAAAACATGGTTGTGCTCAGAAGCCTCACTGGAGTTGGACGAAGTAGAGTAGCCTCCTAACACATAAAGAACAGACCCATGCATAACCCAAGAGGATTGACGCCCAGTCTTGAGCTCCCATGTGGGACGAATTCCTCGAGTGGGACTTCCTGTGATCCCAACCATTGATAAATTTACATGATAAAATCGTGACACATCATCATTCTCGTTATAGACACGGAAGCATATTTTTTGACTCACTGGCGGTGTTTTGTGTACTGAAACCTGTTTCGTAAGCTTTTCTTTGAAGATTTCTCTCCTGCAACATTAAGGAATAAAGATGATTAGCCCAAAATACAAAAAGGAAGGATAATCAACAATAAAAAAAAAATGCTCAGCTTGCAAGAACACATGGACATAAATGCTGCGTGATGTAAAAAATATTTCATTAAGTGTGGAAAGTGTTCATACACTAAAACTTGAAAATTGAGAAATGACAATGAGTAATTAGCTCAGCATTTTAGTCATGTGCAATAATTACTACTAGATCTTTGCATGAGCTAATTTTCTTGTTAGCTTTTTGGCACTTTAAAAATGATTTTGAATAATCAATAACAGCAATTTGTGCATCAATAGAAGAATTTAACCTAATGAGTCATCTAAAATTGGAAATTTAATCAAGCCTAAAATCATAAATTTGTATTCCCATACCAAGATTAACAAAAATTTCCTCATAGAAATCCAAAGAAAAAAAAAACATAACTAATATAGAGACAAGGAAAAGAGATTAAATTACTATTTTAGATTCAGAATCCACTTACAAGGTTTCCACTTGGCCTTTTCTCTTCTTTGTCTGACTAACAATGAGTGCACCTCCAAAATGACAACATCTTGAATAGTGAGGATCAGGATCAATCGGAAAGGATTTGCAAGACTCCACAACAGCCTCTAACGAAAGAAAATCATGATGCTTGCGCAGAACTGCCCAGAATTTGGTATAATAAACACAAAATGACTTAGCAGAAGTAATTCCAGACCAAACTAGGGCAAAACGTGCACCAGCAGTATAATCATAAATGGAGCCTCCTAAATGGAAGAGGTTTGGTTCTTTTCTGGAGTCAGAAGAGCCCAATGCCTGCAAGCCCAAAATTTTACCATCAGAATACTCTTTGCGGCATATATGATACGACTGGAGAACATCATTATACACTAGGATTATTGTCTTGTCTATAAACAAACCAGAGCCTTTCAAAGGGGAAACAGGGGCGTATTGACCAAAGAGTTGCCAACGCTTGGCATAACCATCAAAGACCACAAAAGCGCAAGAATTGCCCACTATAAGATATTGCCCAGCAGGATCAACAGCTCTAAACGTGAGTGAATAATGAGTATCCGGCAAAGGCTCAGGCAGAGGATGAGGCTCCCATGAATTAGAGATAGGATCAAAAACTTCAGTCAAAGGATTAGGTTCATAGTGAAAAGCTTTAGTCCAAGAATTAGGTTCATCGTCGTCGTTGCCAATGTTAGTCGACTTACCTCCCATGACAAAGATTTTACCGCCAACAGAAGCGGTCAAAGCCCCATCTCTACCAACTAGCATGGAAGGGCAAGTACCCCAGCGTTCGGTAGGTCCATTAACGTCGATAGAAGAAACTTCGGCGGTCCCGGCGGACAAAGAACAGACATATACGACGGAGCCTTGAATGGCCCAAGGAGTGTGAATCCCAATCCCAGTATTAAGCTCCGATATAAAATCGAGTTTATCTGGTGCATTCAATTTCAAAGAAAAAAATTTCGATGTACCTTCACTCTTGTTACAGATGCGGATGCAAATTACTGGACTAGGTGACAGCCCTTGAAAATCCAATCCCGTTCCAGACATTCTTCTACCTAGTTCTAGGGTTTCGAGAAGCCTTTCTAAGCGAATCGTCTGAAGGATCTCCTAAGGAAGCGCTAACCCAGAGTGGGGTAATCTTCTGGGTAAAAAAATTAGGCGTGGTTATTATTATTATTTTTTTTGAAGGCGTGTTACTTACTGGCTCCCTTTATCGGGTTGACTTTTAATTTTTTAACTTTTATTTTATTACTAACCTCTCTTGCAACCCAATTAGGAAAGCATTCTCAGTAGTCAATACTACTAATCCTCCTCGCTCCTCCTCTGATCCTCTCCCAATAAACAATTATTACTACAAAAAGTATAAACTATCTATATTCTATAAATTAATAGAACTATATATAGTAATTAATTAATTAATTAATAGATTTATTAATTATTAACATATATATATATATATATACATATAGCACTATATACAGCCTAAGAAAGCACCTGACACTGGCTTCTTTTTCTTTTTTCGCTGAGTTTCCTCCATGTTGGGCCTCTGCAGCCTTCTTCTTCTTTTGGGCCCTGTTTTCCTGTTCTTTGCTTTTTCTTTTTGGGCCGCTTTTTTGCTGGTTCGATTGCTCCCAGCTCTCTTAGTTGTTGTTTTAATTTTCTGTTTGGTTAAACGTTAAATTTTGCCAGTTCTCCTCCACAAATTTTTTACTTTCTCCCTGTTTACTTCGATATTTGAGCTGGGAGTTTCTGGGGTCTAAAAAGCGTTGGACGCTTAATTTTGGTTGGTTTTTCTCTGGGTTTGGTTTCATTCAGTCTCTCTTTTCCCCTGGTCTCTCCTCTCGCCTCATCACTTCACTTTGCTGTCTCTGATTATCGTCAATGTCAATTCCAGGTCTGTTCCACAATTTTTTTTTCTTTGGACTTTTCTTTGGTCGGCTTCAATTCATCCCATTGTTGATATCTGATTTTTGTCTCTGTCTTTTCCTCTCTGTTTTGCGCCTCTTTTCAGGCTTTTTATCAGGTGATGTTATTCGTTGCAAATCTCTTTTCTCTCTTATACTTCTGTTTTGTGTTGCTCTGTTTGTTTTCTCTCTGATTTCTATATTTTTTTTACAGGATCATTTGATCGTACTTTCACTCTCTATTATATCCAGGTTTGTCTCTTACCTTTCTCTTATCTTATCTCTGTTTTTATTCTTTAATTTATCGCCTGCTTCTTTATATTTCCTTTTTTTTTTCAGGACCAGGTTACGCCTTCTTTACTGCCTTCTATGTAGCTTTTGTTGTTGGTTGTTGTTTATGCTGCTTTTGCTGTTCTCTTTTATTTTTTCATTTAATTTCTTTGTTTCGAGAATTGTAAACTCAAGAACTTGATGCCTCTTTGAAGTTGGAATTTATGTACTTGATTAAATCCATGTATAGTTTCTTATTCTAAATTTTATTATTTTCGGTTGAAGATCAGATTAATAGAGTATTAAATAACTCAATCACTGAAATGATAGACACATAGTGCAACTCTGAGTAATTCTTCTTCTTTTATAGTTGGGAGCACTTTGCATTTCTGTTGTTATGTATTCAGCTTCGTTGTTAATGTTTAGACTTACACCATGTATACGCCATTTTCAGGCATTAATTGTGTGTTGTCCATGTCTTATGCTTTTTTTTTTTCTCAGTTCATTAAATTCTTAATTTGTCTAGGTTGAATTATGAGGTTGCTGAACAACGAGATGAAAGGTCAGCTGAAACCCACAAGGAAGCCACAGAGGTTGAGGAAGAAAAGCGGAAGGAAAATATTGTACCCAGTAATAACAAGAAAAAGAGAAAGAAGGAAACAACACAGCCTAATAAGTAGTAACCGAGGGTTTCGTTGCTTGAGCAGGGTTTTAGCTCATATATGGATCATGTCAAGCTACGCCAATTGCTTTCTAAATAGGAGTAAATACATAGGAAAATGGCTGTCGGTTTACTTTAGGCGGAAATCTAAAGGTCAGTGTTAATTTTTCTTTCTTCCTGCTTGAGATTTCCCATTTTCTTGCTTACTTGGATCTTCTCGGCTCTCTCTTGATCTATTTCTTCTCACATAATAGTGGATAGCACGAAAGAGATGCTTGGAACCTTCAGTCCTCAGGCAGAACCTTACACGCATGAAATGCCTGAAGAAAAAACACCATTCGGTATGTTCGCTAGAGGAGCTTATACAGCTAGAAGTAAGGTAAGTGCAACAATCATTCTAATGAAACTCCATTGTTTCATTAGCTCTTTCACACTGTAATTGCACCATTTTGATTTGTATGAATCTGGTTTGCTTAGCTTTTACCAGAACTACCTTAAGACTTTTAATTAGCCATGATTTTCGTGATTCTCTTGGTAGACGGTGTCTCTTATGATCATTATGTAGGCAATTAGTCATTTTCCTTGATAATCAAACAAATAAATGAAGAGGAAATGCATTATTATTGGAGTCAAATTTCATTATCAGTCACTATTGATCATGTCTCCATCTTGATTAATGGCCTTAAAGAATAGGTTCAGGTAGGGCTAAATAAATGATTTCTTAAGTCTAAGTATTAATATACCGATAAGGATCCTGTTAAATGAGTTGCCAGGATCCATGTTTCATGAGGGCATGCTTTCAAGATTCAAACTTATGGGTCCTCTGATGTATTTGAAACTGTTTTCGTTTCTAACATTGTTTTTCTCTGTTTTTTCTTGCAGTTTGCTGATGATGACGACAAATCCTACTCGGAGATTAACTACACCTTTGACATCCGCAAAGACTGGCAATCATAGGTGAAACCTCTAAAGAATTTCCAGTGTCAACTGCCCCCACTCCATTGTTTGCCACCCATGTCTCCCTTTAGATGTGACCATAAAATTCATTTTGTTTGTTCTTATTTGCCATCCATCATGTGTGAGGCTGAACTTCTGCAAAATGAAAAAGAGTTAAATCTTTGTTCTTCTCTGTTTTCCATTAAATCCAACCTGCAGTTATAGACATTCATTCAGTAGGGAATCAATTAATAAAAAAGTTAAGTTAAGCTTTGGCCTTTTTTGACCGCTAATTTTGCATTGTTGTAAGCTGTATATATATTCCTTGCCATTTGAGCAACCAAAATTTTTTCTTGTTTTAATCTTCTGTTTTGCACATTAGTTTAAGTTTATTTTGGTTGTCTAGGATTGTGGCATTCTTGATTATTTCACGGTACTCTTGGGTCGCCAACTTCATCTTTCTTAGAAATCTTATTCTGCTCCTGCTGGAATTTCACTTCCATTCTGATATAATTAATCTCTGTGTGGCTTTGGATAACTTGAGGTTAGCTACATACCAGACATGTTGAAGAATGCTCCTATGTCCAAAGACCTGGTCATTGATTGATTATTGATGTTTGACTTGCTCTTACTATTATTTTTTTTATTGTGTCATCAATTGGTTCACATTTATAGTGATCTTTCTGTTTTCCTTTTAATTGTATTTATGTTTTATGTTGTTGCAGGTGAGGTTCTTTTTTGGTATTGCAATGTCTCTCGATAATACCAATATATGGTTTATTGTCCTGTCGAATTTCATTTTGGCGGTGTAAATTCTTCCTTCATTCATGATTGGTAAAGGAATCCTTCATTTGATTTCCGTCTAATTTCATATATTGTTATCTTATTCGGATGAATTTAATTTTTACATAAATATACATCTATTATTTTGTTGGTGGATATGTTTCCAGATCCAAATTCTCAAGATTTTTGTTTGAGCATGGTTCTAATATGATTGTGCATTGCTGATTTATCGGGAAAAAAAGAGGTAGGCTTTGCTTTTAATAGCCGTCGATTATTGTGATAGATGATCACTGGAATACATTAATAGGAAATATTGGTTTACGGCTTGACTATTAACCTCAAAACCCCTCGAACAGAGGCAATAGTTACTTGACTGGTCTTCATGTAAACAAAAAACATGTGCAGAAGCTATTCTCTTCAAAACAATAATTGACGGCTTCTGATTTTAATGGGTTTGAGATCATCTATCACAATAATCAGGCCATTTCGAGGTTATTTTTGTAGTTTGTCGAAGTTTTATTTGTGAAGAAGCTATTCTCTTCAAAACAATAATTGACGGCTTCTGATTTTAATGGGTTTGAGATCAAATCTATAGAATTTCTTTCTTTTCTTTGTTCCTGTCTCTCTGCTTACAGTGGTTTGAAAACTTCTAATACCCTTGAGAGCTAAGCTCACAGTTGAACGGCCTTACTAAGTGCTTCCCTTCGACTTAATATTAGTCTAGATGGTTTATTTATTGTCTCACTCTATATTTTCCTTTCTTAGAAATATTAGAAGATCTAGATGGTTTTTTGTTAATGATGTTTTTATAAAACTGAAAATTATGTAAGAAATGTTAGGTAGTTTGTGAACTTTAACACTCTGTCAAAGTGGTTTTAACTTTTTAACTAGAATTTTTCAACTTGAAGCAGATTCTTTCAACAAATGTTTGTTGGATAACCTTATTTGGGTATACATTATGCTAAGCAGGAAATTGCTGACTGATATGGTGATTTACATTGCAATTTCAAGGTCTAGAGTTTGGGTAGTTTTCTCAGTTTTAGCCCTTCTTTTTCGTTTTCTCTATTTTTTTGCAAGGTTGATATTAAAGTTCTTCTTCAGTTCACTTCAGGTCATTTATTGAATTACACTAATATTAAGTTTTGATTTCCCTCATTTTAGAATTTAGACCTGAAGGAATAACAATTCTTAGCAGCACATGTGCAGGAAATGGAGGAAGCACTTGGTGATGTTTTGAAAATGACAGAATTTTATCCATTCAAATTGGAGAAGACATCAAGGTGAAGTCAGTTTGGAAAGAAAAGAAAGCAAGGCACTTTTCTGTCCTTTTTTCCCTTATTATTCCGCTGTTCCCAATTTAACTCAAGAACTTGATACTACTTTGTTACTTGATAAAGTCTATAGATAGTTTCTGATTCTAAACTTTATTATTCTATTTCCGAGATCAGATTAATTAAGTTGAGAACTGTGAAATGATGATGGCAAGAGTGCAGATCCTTTGTGGCATTCAAGAATTATTGTGTATTTTTTTTCAGCTTTGTTGTTAATATTCAGACTTAACCGTGTATATATTTTTGTGGCCAAAAAAAAAAAAACCGTGTATATATTCTCTCCATTAGGCATTATTTTTCTGTCCTATTTTGACAGCAGTGATTGTACTAATTAAGATTCTGACATTGAAATGGAGGCTACAATTCTTTCTTCTCTAATTCTTTTTGCTTGATGATTATTCTTCTTATTAGGCTCAATGACAAATAATTTTTTCCGTTAATTCTTTTATTCTTTCATTGTTAGCAAAAAGTAAAATTTTACATGAACTGGAAGTTAAGCAATAATGATTGATATATAATATAAACTAATAATATAAACTAAATAATGGAGTAACTTAAAAGGACTTCCCCGCGCAAGGCGGCGGTTACATAGTTTTTAATAAATTTGTTTGATAAAAATTTAAAAATAATAAAAACATTAAAAAAAAACAAAAACATTAAAAAAAAACAAAAACAACAAAAAATAAATAGATTTTTTGGACCAGCATTGGACTCTAGTAATGGGCCACAGCGTATCCAAATTTTTTCCTACAACCTAATATGTCGGCGTATATTCTCCTGGACCCTGGTGACTGCTGGTCCCATTTCCTTTTTTTCCCCATTGCGAGTTGCGACACTCGCTTGGTTTCTTTTTCTAACCCTCGGTTTCTTTTTGCCTTTTGTCAACAAAAAACCCAGGCGACAGCCAAAAGCGAAGGTAATGAAGAACTTTTCACTTGGTTTCCTTTGTACAAATGAAATCAGCTTAACTCATAATTTTTTTACTCCGTTCCCTTTTATCTTCTACAGACTCCCTAAAATTCCTGACACATAGAATTTGCAATGGAGGTAAGCATTTCTCTACTGCCTAAACTGTTTGATGTAATGCCGCTAAAGCTCACATTAATGAAAAAAGTAATAATAAAAGTTGTAGGAATCTCACATGAGTTAAAGGCTGTCTCGGAAGTTTTTAAGTTGTTTGTTTGATATGATTGTGTGTTAGTATTAGAAGATAAAGTATTTTTTACTTTCAATGTCATAGAATCAGGGTGTGATGTGATTACCCTCTTAATTATTTCTTAAAATTATTTGGTTACGAAACGCAATGGATTTATTAGTTTTAAGGATTTTTCATAATTGGGTTGGAAGCTTTTCTTTTTTCTGACTTTTGAATCCTGAATTAAGAAATTTTATTGAAATTCCATTGGGATCATGGCTTTTTATGTCAATTAGCATGATGGAAGTTGGTCAATGCGAGACTGGCTTGGGATGTCACAGCGTGATCAGTTATGGAGAGTAACCGATGAGAGTCAGATTACGGGTTTTGGACCAGACTTACAACGTGTTTGTAGGTAATAACTCCATGAATTTGATGTCGTTTTCTCATTATATTTTGGTGGATGTGTGCTTTTGTACTGAATGTAAGAATGTCGAAACAGAGCTTTTGCTATAAAGCTCAATGCTCTTCATAAGAGCTCAAAATTCAATGGAAGTCTTGGAGATAATGAGAGTTTACTCACCAACATTATAATCCACAAAGTTTCGGACGAGTACAAGGTGGAACTCAAATCTCATTCTGAAGCAGCAAGTAAGTAACCTGGTTTAGTCGCTCAAAGAAATACAACAGCTCTTTTTTAATATCAATAGGTTATTCAAATCTAACTGTGAAAAGTTAATAGATATTTTTTGTTTATATGTATTAACAGGTATGAATACATATAGTGGTATGTTGAGAGATTTAAATGGGTTTATAAATTTGATTAGATACATTGGCAACAAACATACACCCGACGACATGAAACGCCCTGATGAATATGACCAATTTTTCGAGCTGGTTGATGAATTCCAAAGTCTGTTGGATCGAACAGATCTCGATTGTTCTAGTTTCACAAGTTTAAGGTATGATAATGTGTGATAATTGGACGCGGGGGGAGGATATTTTGTTTACATCTTGAAAGAGACATTGCTGAATGATTCATATAGACTTTCATTACTAAGTGAAACTGTATTGTTTTTGAATTCCAGGACAGCGGAACTTTGGATCTATAATTTTCCAGCTTTTCTTGAGTCCTGTGACAAGTATCACTTTATTGAAAAAGTGTGGAACATACGTAAAAGTCACAAGCCACTCTTTGACGAGGTGCAGTTATCTAGGGAGCGAGATTGGGTGAAGAAGATACTTCATCCAAGCTATGTAGAGGTCGCAGTTAAAGCTACTGATGAAGTTGGTGGTAGCATATATGATAGGAATCCAACTGGGAGATTTCAATACATTCGTTCCACCTTCCACCACACCAAAGAGAAATTTGCCGATGTTGCCAATTACTTCCAAGATACGCTTCCATATGTGTTTGGTGAAATGTATGTTGCTTTATACAAGCAGCTTCCAAAACATGATGGGTAAGTCAGTATCTAATACATGCCTTAAATCAATACTAGTAGTATTTGACAGAATTGTTATAACTAACAAATGCACTTACTATCTGCAGAGAATTTTTGTGGAATGCTGCAGTGTTGAGTCCTCCAACAGTTTTCATTGGGGTATGTGAATGTCCCATCTTAAATGCAAGGTTGGCCCATCTTAAATGTGAGATTGGCCCATCTTAAATGCATGCCTTTTACTATTAATTACTCCATTTAATAATAAGAATTATAATTTTAAACTTTTTCTTAAAGAATACCAACTTGTAGCTATGTCTAGGTTCATTTTTGTATTGTTACGGAAGAGTAATATTACTTATTTTCTTCTATTGGCTGCAGTGACAACCCAAATGGGCTCAACACTTTGGTAATCGATTAATGGGATATGGGGGCTAGCAGCCGACTCTCTTGCCAACTCTAGTATGGCTAAGTAAATTATATGTCCATAGCATTTTTTTGGCTGACTTGGAACTTTTATGGCTTTTCACTTTTCAATTTTTCTTTCCTTTTTCCCGGTGGAATATGTCTCTTTTGGTTTCTGACATGGAATATATTATTTTAAGTTACTCCTTTATTTTGCTAAGGTTCATTGGCCCATGTTAACGATTGGGATGTAGAATTGTTAGACTTTCTTTCTTATGTAAATGTTTAATTAAATTGAAACCAAAATAGCTCAAATTTTATATTCTCAAACAGGCCCAAGGAAAGGATTTTTGGGCAGAGTGGCCCAAGGATATGGTATCAACGATATTTTCTGAAATAAAATTGATAGATTAATTAGTGCTCCACATAATGACATAGATAATCTTCTTAATTGTTTATTTGACTAACAAGGGCAACGATGCAGTCTGATTGTCATTAAATTTACATCACATATAATTTACATCAGTTGGTCATGTCTATTTTACATCATCCTTCTTGTCATTAAATTTTGCTTGGTTTCATATTAAGTACTAGAAATTAATTAACATGAGGCATCGAGCCATTGAGTAGTCCAACTTTCAAAAATCCCAACTCAATTCGAAGGAAAAGATGATTTAGATGATTCAAAGGTTGGTTTAAAAGATCATAAGATCATTCATTCACTGCCCTTCAAGTATTTATACACAAAATTCACCTACTAGCTATAACTAAAGATAGGCCTAAGAAGTAAAAACCAATTTGGCTCTGATCCCGCCCACCCTCGGAGCTCTACCCAGTGGATTCCGATATATCCCTTGACTTTATCTCCAACTTGGCTTTTGGAAACAATTTTATTTTAACCAAGTATAAGTTTATCTCTTATGGTCTGCAAACAATTTTAGCCAACTGGAAACAATTTTAACCAAGTATAAGTTATAAGGGGAAATACAAATTGGATAAGTTAACCCAAAAGATAGAATTTATGGTTGATATTGCAATTACTAGCATCTATAGTCAAATTGTTTTTGCCAAATTTAGGTCTTCAATTTTGATTTGAACCCTTAGAAGCAAAGATTAAATTTGATTGGCTAATTGTTCAAATAAAGCCTCAACATTTGCGAAAATACTCAAATAAGGGCCAAAAGAAAAAAAAAAAAAACTCAAATCAGAGCCCAATGTCGCGAAAATTGCTCAAATAAGACCCTGTCGCCAGTTGGGATGATGCGTGAGGCACAAACACCGTTAATGGTGGAAAAGCTTGGGCCCTTATTTGACATCGAGTTCTCACTTTCCTTTTTTTTTCCCCATATTTTTTTTTCATTTACTATGTTGCCACGTTTCACTCTCCTATTGATTCATGCGTCACACCCCAAACATTTTCTTCACGCGCCGTCCCATTTGACAGTAGGGTCTTATTTGAGCAATTTTCACCAATCACCACGTTAGACCTTTGATTTGATGATGATTCTTTAGTTGGATCCTTACTTAAGCATTTTCGCAAATGTTAGAGTTTTACTTAAGCAATTAACCAATTTGATTGGTCCACAAAATTATTTCACAAGCTTCCAAAGATAAACTCTATCCAATTTACTTATGTATAATGGAAGAATTGCCAACCATAACTGATAAAAATCATTTGCAAAGGAAATTTTGAAAATATTGACATCTTTCGGCGTAAATGCCCATCGTCTCGCCAGCCATTTAGTCGACAATTGCTAGTTACTAGTACTCAATGTGTCTAAACGGAAGGTTTGGCATTATACAATTCAGTCCTATTTACATATATATATATATATATAATCTTACTAAATGATGACAAAGAATGCATTTGTACTTGGATTTAGGCAGGGGAATTCCTAAGCAACTATGTTTTGATTTCTTCCTTTGAGTTTGGATCATCCAAGAAACTGGCTAAGGTTTGATGTTAATTATTACCCGTCTGTGAAGCCTACATATGAATAATATGATTGGGTACTATCTAAGGCCTTAGTCGGCCCATGTTAAAGAAATAATTAATCGGGCCCAGAAATAGGATGGTGAATTGCTATGGCGGATTGGCGGTAGATGCTTGTCATTAAAATTTCTTACTTAACATGTATCAAAAAATTTCCT
This sequence comes from Corchorus olitorius, assembly GCA_001974825.2. Lineage (NCBI taxonomy): Eukaryota > Viridiplantae > Streptophyta > Magnoliopsida > Malvales > Malvaceae > Corchorus > Corchorus olitorius. The sequence continues at coordinate 21,793 of AWUE01020863.1, read as the reverse complement.
ACTTAACTTAGGTTATTATACGTCTATATAGATATAGATATTCACACACAAGACCTGCATCTATCTAAAATCCTATTCTACTATCCAATTTTACTTTGTTTCTCTTGAGTCATAATAATAATGCAATTAATATAGATTATCGGCGGATCAAGAACAAAGGTACGTATAATGCAATTAGCTTTTTTCTCCTATATATAGGACTACTATTTTGTTGCATACTCGATCTTAATTTATTTGCTTTCCCGCTGACTGAGCTAATCGAATCTCTCTTGGGTTTTTTAGTCCTCTCGATCGCTCGCTCCTATAGGGATGGTCATGGATATGGTTAATTTGCACGAATATTTGCGGTTTTTGACCTCCTTTGGACCATGTGGAATTATACTCGTGATGGTCAAACATGCATAGGTCTAGATGAGGAACCCAAGAAAATCTTCAGGTATCATCAAACTAATTTTTTTTTCTTTCGTTTTTATTTTTGTCCAATCATCAAATTATTGTGCCAAAAAAACTTAATATATATAGCTCTTTATATCGTATATATTTTTGGTTTTTGACTACTTTGGTGTTGGCTGGATGACTCTGTTTCTTTGCTGGAGTTTTTTTCTGAAGGGACATTATCTTTTGTATCTTTATTATGATGGTATTTAATATTGTGTTGCAGACTACTAGCGGAGGAACTAAATGCGAAGCATAAAGATAAATTCTTTCACCATGATCTCTCGATGAATAATATTCGGTTTGTAACGGTGTATCAATTATGCTTCCAGAATGCATATCAAGTGACAGTGAGTATCAATAAAATAAATTATTTGAATATAGTATTTTTTAATGGAAAGTCAAATATCTCCAAAATATTGTATTATTTTATTAGTTATTGATCAATCGTATTTTTCTTTTATACTACTTTCGTGCGAGAAGGTCCAATGGATACAAGGAATCACCAATGATCTCAATGGGTTTATACGGATGACATATATAAGCCTCGAGATCGCAAGAGCGGAAGGTTGCTTGCCTTGCCACCAGAAGTCAATTACTTTTTTAAAATTTGGGATAGAAAGGATATTGAAGTACCTCGATACGCAAGCATTGAGCAAAAAGATGCTCTTCAGAAGGATGTTGATCGTAGCTGATGCTCAGTCCGAAAGCATTGAGCAATTGAGGTAACACTATCAGTTCCTCTCCTTGCCTATTTAACTCTAAATATTAATTTAATGCAAGAATTTTTAAATCTTAATACTTTTCGTATAATCTTATGCTTATGTTTTAGAAATTTGGAATTCTGGATTTTCAATGCTCCTATCTTTCTCAAACCGGGGGTATGAAAAGGTATATCAACAAAATTGTCAACTTTTGGGGAAGGAAGGACAAATATTTTCTACATTATGTATCTCTTATGGTCGATGACGATGAACTGCTTCAATGGGAAAGTCGACTAGATTCGGAGGGTTTAAAGCTGATGAAAGACATTTTTCTTTATCATAAGTCTAAGCAGTATAATAAACTAGTTGGAGTGATTAGATTATAGATACATTCAAAATTGCTTCGAACATGCAATAATAGCCTTCGATGTTCTTCAACTCGAGAATATGCTCCAATCAATCTTTCCAGAAGTTTTAGGAAATATTCATTATGAATTGTTCATATCGCCGAGGGCCATATCAATAAGGTAAGCTCAACTTCTTATTACCTATTTGTTAATAAATTAAATATGATTTTCTTTTTTGATATATATTCTTTCTTATGATTATTTAAATATTTTATTTATGAGAAATTTTTCAAAAGTAAAATATTTACTTTTACTTATTAGTTTAATTATATATGTTTGATTGACAGTGGCTTTGACGTGTACCGTGAGCTTTCGGCTGGATTGACAACTTATACGATCGTGTGAACGGTCTTAATTTGCGCCATTGTCTTTGATGTAATTTCTATTTGGATTTTTTAATGAATATTTTATATGCATTAAAGGGGATTAAGGGAGACTTTAGCTTGAAAATTGATGATATATATGACAAAACAAAGCCTAATCAGTCATTGCTTTGATGAATCCATAACAATAAACAAATAATTAATGTAGTAGTTGAATTTCTACCTTGAGAGCTTTCATGAATGATGTAAAACATGGCAAGGCAGGGGTTGTTGGACATATATGAGATATGTCATGTATTTCAAAGGTTTTGGCATGGTATCTTTAATTTTTTGCTCCTAAATGAGATATAACGTTTAATGTTTGTAACGTTTCCAGATATAACATCTTAATGTTTAAACCGTTTTTCCGACAGCTTCATTAATGTCCTTAATGGCTTTGCCTCCTCATTACTTCCTAAACTGTAACCTATGTTCTCCCCCTCCTATTTCAGTTTTTAATATTATTTTTTGTTTGCCTAGTTAAATTAAATTTTTTCATGATTTAAAGTATTGTGGCAAAAAATTGAGGAAAAATTTTTCGGGTCAATTTTCCGAAAATTTAACCGAATCTTAGGCTAACCATCACGGTTTTTTGTTTTTTTGTTTTTGTTTTTGGCTAAAAACGCGTTTCGGGGCCCCGCCTCAGTTTTGCATGATTTTAGGCAGAAAGTCTCCATGAAACATCTATATTCATCTAATTAAATCTCAGCCACATTGGATTTAAGAATTTGTTTTTACGAGCATCTGAATCTTGTTTCTATTTAATTAGAAATAAATTCGGAAAAAAGAAGAAAAAAACGATATTAGAAGCGTGAAAAACCCTTCCATTTTTTCTGCGTTGAATTATATAATTTTGCTGAGTATTGTGGCAAAAAATTGAGGAAAACTTTCGGGGTCAATTTTTGCAAAGCCGAAATCGTGTCAATTTTTTCATCACGATTTTTGGCTAAATACGCGTTCCGGAGTGCCGGCTCAATTTTGCATGATTTTTGGCATAAAGACTCCTTGAAATATCTATATTCGTCGAACCAAATGTCAGCTACATTGGATATTAGGATTTGTTTTTACGAGCATCTCAATCATTGTTTTGATTTTCTTAGAAATAAATTCAGAAAAAAAATGGAAAAATGATATTAGAAGCGTGAAAAACCCTTCAATTTTTTTGGTGTTGAATTATATATTTTTTCTGAGTATTGTGACAAAAAATTGAGGAAAAAAATTTTCGGGTCAGTTTTTTTGCAAAAATTTAGCCGAAATCGTGTACTAATTTTCACGGTTTTTGGCTAAAAATGCGTACCGGAGACGCAGCTCAATTTTACATGAAATTTGGCGTAAAGACTCCTTGAAATATCTATATTCATCGAACTAAATCCAGCCACATTGGATATAACGATTTGTTTTTACGAGCATCTGATTAAATCTCATTAAATCTCAGCCACTTTGGATTTAAGAATATGTTTTTATGAGCATCTGAATCTTGTTTCTATTTAATTAGAAATAAATTCGGAAAAAAAGAAAAAGAAAAAAACGATATTAGAAGCGTGAAAAACCCTTCCATTTGTTTTTGCATTGAATTATATAATTTTGCTGAGTATTGTGGCAAAAAATTGAGGAAAACTTTTCGGGTCAATGTTTGCAAAGCCGAAATCGTGTCAATTTTTGCATCACGATTTTTGGCTAAATACGCGTTACGGAGTGCCGGCTCAATTTTGCATGATTTTTGGCATAAAGACTCCTTAAAATATCTATATTCATCGAACCAAATGTCAGCTACATTGGATATTAGGATTTGTTTTTACGAGCATCTCAATCTTGTTTTGATTTAATTAGAAATTCATTCGGAAAAAAATGGAAAAACGATATTAGAAGCGTGAAAAGCCCGTTAATCTTTTTGGCATTGAATTATATATTTTTTTCTAAATATTCCGCAAAGAAATTGAGAAAAATCTTTTCGGGTAAGTTTTTAGCCGAAATCGTATACTAACCATCACGGTTTTCGGCTGAAAACGCGTTTCGGGGCCCCGACTCAGTTTTGCATGATTTTTTGCAGAAAGACTCCTTGAAATATCTATATTCATCTAACCAAATCTAAGCCACATAGGATTTAATGATTTATTTTTACGAGCATCTAAAGCTTGTTTTGATTTTCTTAGAAATAAATTCAGAAAAAAAGGAAAAATGATATTAGAAGCGTGAAAAACCCTTCAAGTTTTTTGGTGTTGAATTATATATTTTTTCTGAGTATTGTGACAACAAATTGAGGAAAAAAAATTTCGGGTCAGTTTTTTTGCAAAAATTTAGCCGAAATCGTGTACTAATTTTCACGGTTTTTGGCTAAAAATGCGTACCGGAGACACAGCTCAATTTTACATGAAATTTGGCGTAAAGACTCCTTGAAATATCTATATTCATCGAACTAAATCCAGCCACATTGGATATAACGATTTGTTTTTACGAGCATCTGATTAAATCTCATTAAATCTCAGCCACTTTGGATTTAAGAATATGTTTTTACGAGCATCTGAATCTTGTTTCTATTTAATTAGAAATAAATTCGGAAAAAAAGAAGAAGAAAAAAACGATATTAGAAGCGTGAAAAACCCTTCCATTTGTTTTTGCATTGAATTATATAATTTTGCTGAGTATTGTGGCAAAAAATTGAGGAAAACTTTCCGGGTCAATGTTTGCAAAGCCGAAATCGTGTCAATTTTTGCATCACGATTTTTGGCTAAATACGCGTTACGGAGTGCCGGCTCAATTTTGCATGATTTTTGGCATAAAGACTCCTTGAAATATCTATATTCATCGAACCAAATGTCAGCTACATTGGATATTAGGATTTGTTTTTACGAGCATCTCAATCTTGTTTTGATTTAATTAGAAATTCATTCGGAAAAAAAATGGAAAAACGATATTAGAAGCGTGAAAAGCCCGTTAATCTTTTTGGCATTGAATTATATATTTTTTCTGAATATTCCGCAAAGAAATTGAGAAAAATCTTTTCGGGTCAGTTTTTAGCCGAAATCGTATACTAACCATCACGGTTTTCGGCTGAAAACGCGTTTCGGGGCCCCGGCTCAGTTTTGCATGATTTTTTGCAGAAAGACTCCTTGAAATATCTATATTCATCTAACCAAATCTAAGCCACATAGGATTTAAGGATTTATTTTTACGAGCATCTAAATCTTGTTTTGATTTTCTTAGAAATAAATTCAGAAAAAAAGGAAAAATGATATTAGAAGCGTGAAAAACCCTTCAATTTTTTTGGTGTTGAATTATATATTTTTTCTGAGTATTGTGACAAAAAATTGAGGAAAAAAATTTTCGGGTCAGTTTTTTTGCAAAAATTTAGCCGAAATCGTGTACTAATTTTCACGGTTTTTGGCTAAAAATGCGTACCGGAGACGCAGCTCAATTTTACATGAAATTTGGCGTAAAGACTCCTTGAAATATCTATATTCATCGAACTAAATCCAGCCACATTGGATATAACGATTTGTTTTTACGAGCATCTGATTAAATCTCATTTAATCTCAGCCACATTGGATTTAAGAATATATTTTTACGAGCATCTGAATCTTGTTTCTATTTAATTAGAAATAAATTCGGAAAAAAAGAAGAAGAAAAAAACGATATTAGAAGCGTGAAAAACCCTTCCATTTTTTTTTGCGTTGAATTATATAATTTTGCTGAGTATTATGGCAAAAAATTGAGGAAAACTTTCCGGGTCAATTTTTGCAAAGCCGAAATCGTGTCAATTTTTGCATCACGATTTTTGGCTAAATACGCGTTCCGGAGTGCCGGCTCAATTTTGCATGATTTTTGGCATAAAGACTCCTTGAAATATCTATATTCATCGTACCAAATGTCAGCTACATTGGATATTAGGATTTGTTTTAGGAGCATCTCAATCTTGTTTTCATTTAATTAGAAATTCATTCGGAAAAAAAATGGAAAAACGATATTAGAAGCGTGAAAAGCCCGTTAATATTTGTGGCATTGAATTATATGTTTTTTCTGAATATTCCGCAAAGAAATTGAGAAAAATCTTTTCGGGTCAGTTTTTAGCCGAAATCGTATACTAACTTTTCTCTTTTTCTGATATAAAAAAGTAAATAGAAAAATGTTCGAAGTGGATTTCTCGACCCGTGAAATGAAAAAATATACTCTGGAGTTTTGTTTTATATTCATCTGGAGGAAATATGATAAAGAAAACAAAAAGAAATAAAAAAAAAGAAAATATATATATCATACTATAGTAATTTAATACACATAAAAGATATATATATATATCATACTATAGTACTTTAATACACATAAGTAATTTAATACACATAGAAATTAGAAGAATACATAAAACTATTGATTTTTCTCAATCTCACTAACAAGATCCAAGAATAAGATTAGGGAGAGGGGTAGATCTGGGGATCAACCAGTATCGAGAGAAGGAATCGCTTCTTCCTTGAATTGAACAGGTCGTTCAAAAAATTCAACATCACGGTTTTCGGCTGAAAACGCGTTTCTGTATCCCGGCTCAGTTTTGCATGATTTTTTGTAGAAAGACTTCTTGAAATATCTATATTCATCTATCCAAATCTAAGCCACATAGGATTTAAGGATTTGTTTTTACGAGCATCTAAATCTTGTTTTGATTTTATTAGAAATAAATTCAGAAAAAAAGGAAAAATGATATTAGAAGTGTGAAAAACCCTTGAATTTTTTTGTTGTTGAATTATATATTTTTTCTGAGTATTGTGGCAAAAAATTGAGGAAAACTTTTCGGGTCAGTTTTTTTGCAAAATTTTAGCCAAAATCTCATCACTGTTTTTGGCTAAAAAAGCATTCCGGAGTCACAGCTCAATTTTACATTATTTTTCGCGTAAAGACTCCTTGAAATATCTGTATTCATCGAACCAAATCTCAGCCACATTGGATATAAGGATTTGTTTTTACGAGATTCTAAATTTTGTTTCGATTTAATTAGAAATTAATTTGTAAAAAAAAAAGAAAATTGATATTAGAAGGCCGAAAAACGCGTCAATCTTTTTGGCGTTGAATTATATATTTTTTATGAGTATTGTGGCAAAAAATTGAGAAAAAAATTTCGGGTTAGTTTTTAGCTGAAATCGTGTATGTTACGGTTTTTGGTTAAAAAAGCGTTTCGAGCCCCGGTTCAGTTTTGCATGAGTTTTTCATGACTCAGTTTTGCATGATTTTTGGCAAAAAGACTCTTTGACATATCTACATTCATCTAACCAAATCTCAGCCACAATGGATTTAAGGATTTGCTTTTACGAGCATAAGAATCTTTGTTTCGATTTAATTAGAAATACATTCGAAAAAAAAGGAAAACGATATTAGAAGCGTGAAAAACCCTTCAATTTTTTTGGCGTTGAATTATATATCTTTTATGAGTATTGTGGCAAAAAATTGAGGTAAAACTTTTAGGGTCAATTTTTATAAAATTTTAGCCAAAATCGTGTAGTAAGCATCACGGCTTTTGCCTAAAAACGCGTTCCGAAGTCTCGGCTCAATTTTGCATGATTTTTTGCACAAGGGTTCTTTGAATTATCTATATTAATCGAACCAAATCTCAGCCATATTATATATAAAAATTTGTTTTTACGAGCATCTGAATGTTGTTTCGATTTAATTAGAAATTAATTCCGAAAAAAATGGGAAAACGATATTAGAAGCGTGAAAAGGCTGTCGAACCAAATCTCAGCCATATTATATATAAAAATTTGTTTTTACGAGCATCTGAATGTTGTTTCGATTTAATTAGAAATTAATTCGAAAAAACAATGAAAAAACTATATTAGAAGCGTGAAAAGGCCGTCAATCTCTTTGGCATTGAATTATATATTTTTTATGAATATTTTGCAAAAATCTGAGAAAAAACTTTACGGGTCAGTTTTTAGTCGAAATCGTGTACTAACCTTCACGGTTTTTGGCTAAAAACGTGTTTCATGGCCCCGGCTTAGTTTTGAATGATTTTTGGCAGAAAGACTCCTTTAATTATCCATATTCATCTAACCAAATCTCAGGCACAATGGATTTAAGGATTTTTTTACGAGCATATGAATCTTTGTTTCAATTTAATTATAATTAAATTCGGAAAAAAATGAAAAAACAATATTAGAAGCGTGAAAAACCCTTCAATTTTTTTGGTATTGAATTATATATTTTTTCTGAGTATTGTGGCAAAAAATTGAGGAAAAACTTTTCGGGTCAATTTTTGCAAAATTTTAGCCGAAATCGTGTACTTTTTTTTTGCCAATGAAACTTTGTACTAAATATCACAGTTTTTGGCTAAAAACGTGTTCCGGAGTCCCGGCTCGATTTTGCATGATTTTTGGCATAAAGACTCCTTGAAATATCTATATTTATTGAACTAAATCTCAGTCACATTGTATATAATATATTTGGTTTTACGAGCATCCGAATCTTGTTTCGATTTAATTAGAAATTAAATCGGAAAAAGAAGGAAAAACGATATTAGATGCGCAAAAAGCTTCTCAATCTTTTTGGCGTTGAATTATATATTTTTTTGAATATTTAGAAAAAAATTGAGAAAAACTGTTCGGGTTAGTTTTTAGCCGATATCATGTACGTTACGGTTTTTGGCTAAAAACGCGTTTTAGGTGCCGGCTCAGTTTTGCATGATGTTTGGTAGAAAGACTCCTTGAAATATCTATATTCATCTAACAAAGTCTCCGCCACAATGGATTTAAGGATTTGTTTTTATGAACATATCAATCTTTGTTTCGATTTAATTAGAAAGAAATTCGGAAAAAAAAATGATATTAGAAGCGTGAAAAACCCTTCAATCTTTTTGGCGTTAAATTATATATTTTTTCTAAGTATTGTGGCAAAAAATTGAGGAAATACTTTTCGGGTCAATTTTTGCAAAGTTTTAGCTGAAATCGTGTACTAATCATCACGGTTTTTGGCTAAAAACGCATTCCGGAGCCCCGACTCAATTTTGCATGATTTTTGACGCAATGACTCCTTCAAATATTCATAATCATCGAACCAAGTGTCAGCCACTTTGGATATGAGGATTTGTTTTTACGAGCATCTGAATCTTGTTTCGATTTAATTAGAAATTTATTCGGAAAAAAATAGAAAAACGATATTAGAAGCGTGAAAAGCCCGTCAATCTTTTTGGCGTTGAATTATATATTTTTTCTGAGTATTGTGGCAAAAAATTGAGAATAAACATTTCGGGTCAGTTTTTAGCCGAAATTATGTACTAACCATCATAGTTTTGACTAAGAATGCGTTCCGGGGCCCCGGCTTTATTTTGCATGATTTTTGGCGCCGAGACTCCTTGAAATATCTATATTATGTAATCAAATCTCAGGCATACTGGATTTGAAGATTTTTTTTACGAGTATTTAAATCTTATTTCGATTTAATTAAAAATTAATTCAAAATATATAAAACAAAAATTTGATTAATTTATTTTCAGAAATCTCTAAAAATTTAGAGAAATTTAATATTTTCAAAATTAACATTAACATTATATTGTAGAATATGTAACTTAAAATATGTTTCAATCAAAACCTCAATTCCATGTATAGAACACGTGGCAAATTACTAGTATATATTAAAGGGATTATGGGGGACTTTAGCTTGAAAATTGATAATATATATGACAAAACAAAGCTTAGATATTGTTACTACTCCTCAAATTAGCATAGCCTACTTATTGTTATATATCACATTTGGATTGAGAGAAATGACAGAGTATTTGGCAAGCAGCAAAACACTATTGATGGACCCATAGCAATAAACAAATAATAAATGTAGTAGTAGTTGAATTTCTACCTTCAGAGCTTTCATGAATGATGATTAGTCTCTCTGCAACATGGCAAGGCAGGGGTATATATGCCATTTCATTTCTTGTTAATTTCCTCTTTATTAATCACCAATCACTGTTCTATCAATAGAAAGTTTAAGTTGGTATTTTAGCAAATTGTTGTCAATCGATCAATTATTAAACTATGAGTTACTTTATATAATTTTGCACAACGCAACCCAAAAATCTGCAGAGGAAGAATGACTTACAGTTGCAGAGAATTCATATTTCATATATCCTGTATTCAGTGTCTCGTGGAATCTTGTATTCAGTGAAGCAATATCTTTATGCTTATAATTTGGGCAACAGATTGTTTTGCAAAGCTACACCAGCTGAGATGGGCTTAATTGGGGAAGGTTATGCAGTTTGTCTGGATGCTTGATGATTGTGACTCTGTTCGTGTTGTGGTATTTGAACCTTTCATTCGCATCAATATGGCTGCGGGGCTCCTTATACGTAGATGTCATTCTTAAGGGACACAAGGACTTTAAATTAAGATTAAGATTGATATGCTCCTGTAAGTTTCATATATTCTACTAGTATATTGTTAATTTGAATGAGCAGCGAGCATTTCTCTGTTTCTATTTTGGCAACCTAATTAATGGTAAAAAGGGCAGATATATATAAGCATTGAACATTTCCATGTGGATGAGTGGATCTCTTTCAAGCATCAATTGTTGTCGAATTGCTTAAGAGGTTAGAACAGTTTCTTATTCCATATATAGGCATTAATCTTCATCAACAATATATCGTGGGCCAGAATTTCATTTGGTTCAGAAATAAGCTGCAGTTAATATATCAGTCAAGAAGTAGTACTGTACACATATGCAGATGTTTAATTACAAAAAGGCAGCAGAGCATCGGACTTCTTAATCACAGAACCATTATGAGGAAACTTCATAAAAAGAGTAGAATATTTATGGTCTTTGTCCATAAATTTATCACTATCTACCTAGGGCCTTAATCGGCTAGGGCCTAAGAGGGAGTGCGGTTATAACATTGGAATGACAAATTGATCATGAACTCTGATGTAGTTTAATTTATGTTCAATGCATTTCTCTTTACATCAAAAAAAATGACAAATTGATCATGAAATATTCCAATATGCTCCGGCCTATATATTTTTGACAAGAAATGAAAGCTGGAATTATGGAGGCTGCAGGAGACTTTCTGAATCTGTTGCTCCGGCCTACTTCGGTGCTATCTAAGAATACTTGTCATCGGTGGGGGAAGAGGAAGAGGCAAGGGGAATTGCTGTCATTCAGAGTAAATTTATATAGCTTCTTAATATATATATGTATAAAACTCACTAGTTTTGGAAATAGCGTGGCTCAAAATTCAGTTTAATACAGGTACAAAACTCTTTCAACAATGTTATTTTTGAGACTTTACTTAACTGAAACAATTGTAAGAATCATTTGAAACAACCATCCACTCATAAACTTAGACATTAGCAACATTATTTAAGTTTTGACATAGCAAAGCCAAGAACTAGAAAAAGAAATTGATGGCTACACTAAAACCCCATTAGAATCAAATGACGAATTCCAAATTGTGAAATAGATATTACTTTGGTGATCTTTATTGTTTAGTTAGATCAGTGAAAACTGAATAGCAAAAACATTAATGGAAGGAATATAAACAAACTATAAAAGCCTAATAAGATTAAGATGCTAGAAATTAAATTTCCAAAGGCAGGAGGAGTCATTGATCAGGTTCCAAGCAGGGGATTGATGACATGGCCAGTGAAGAGAACAACTCCACTCATAACTTCTCCGATCATGAAAAGAAAGGGGTGATCCGCCACAAAATTTATCTTTTCTGGCTCAACCCTGGGAGGTGATGCCCCAAACCTAGCACTCTTAACAGTAAAAGCAGCAGCTTCTGTCCCTTGTTCATTGAACTCTATGAAAGCTTTATGGAATATGCTTGAAACATACGGCCTCTCATGCAAATCATCCGCCATCTTGGTCAAATCTGCTTTAACGGGAGAGAAAGGCGAGACGAGTCCCAATTCCTTGAAAATTCCACAAGCATCCAACTCAGATGAAATTTTGAACTTTGGAACCCTGAATTCACCCACTGGAACTGCTTTCCTTGGCATGTGACGTTTCAAAAAATCAGATTCACAACTCGCTTTCTCCACTAAACCTTCCAACCCATCAACTGAATCGGGAAGGAAAATGTACATCCTGAAATAGCGCCCAAAATCTTGACCTTGCTTATAATCAAGGCCTAGCACTTTGAAGCCATCGAAGACACTGATGTATTGACTTTTTGGGCTGGTCATGAAGGGTGCTTTAACAGATCTCCCATTTGTAAGGTAGAAGTCATACTCCTTTGTTTTTTCCTCATCGAATTTTTTGGACCAAACTCCTTTGAAGTAAATTGCATTAGCGAATATTAATCTTGTCAAACTGTCAAGAGAGCCTGGACCAACAACTTGTTTGATAACACCATTCGTCTCCTTTTCCGCCCATGAATTCACTTCCCTAATCACTTGATTAGCCTTAAGACATGAAATAAATTAATTAGCATATATATTTTTTTAAGGCAATCAATTTATTAGATCAATGGAACCAAGGCCACAGGCCAGGTAGACAGAAAACAATTTGTTACGCCAACACAAACCAGAGCAGCATACGGATATTCAATACAGCAGCAAAAAACGAGAAACAACAACAGAAACAGAAAACAAACAAGCCAGCAAAACAGGACAGCCATGAAAAAACACCAACACATACAAATAAAAAGAGACCAGTCCAATGTCGAGCCCTGCCTTTCCTCCAGAACACAAATCAACAAAAGATCACCTCCCAAATCCATGGCGTAAAGAGAAGTTGCGTAATTAGCATATAAATTAGATTCCCAAATTCTAAAAAAAAAAAAATCGAGCAAACAAAATATATACCTGGGTTTGGAAATCAACTTGATTAGAAGCAATTTCCTCAAAACTTGATTAGAAGCAGCCTTGTAGACATCCCGCAATATCTGCTCAAAAGCTTGCTTGAGGGGGAGAGATTTGTCGATCCAAACACTGTTGGAAAAACACAAGCCAGGTCCTCCAAGAGGGCTGCCGTCTTTGAAGACACGGGAAACAATATCCTTGAAGAAAAAGTGGGAGAGTTGGTCGTTAGAAGTTGAGTCGAGGAAACGGAGGAGTTGATGTAGAGTGGAGCCATTCGAGCCAGCCGCAATCACGCTCAGCACTGCTTGTATAGACAGCGGCGAGAGCACCGCGTTAGAGTTCTGCCTAGCTTTGGCTTGCAGAACGTGCTTCGTAAGGGTCAAAGCAACCTTGGTCTGTCTGCTCAGAGTTTCAGACACATCCATAGGTAGAAAGTCGGAAGAGAGAATAAGATATAATAAGAAAAAAAAAAATTACGGTGTTTAGGGCTGTATGCTTTTGTGATGTATAAAATTATAAGTTCGAAAAGACCGTATATATAGGAGTAGAAAATAAAAGATTTCTTGATCCTCAATTTAAGATAAAACTAATCCAATTAGAATTAGGAAAAATTGAAAAATAGTTCCAATTTTAATTAGGTGAAAGAATCGACCATATAGGAACCGGCGCTCCTATAGAGTATAGACCATCCATGTAGTATATAAAGGAACCGACCCCTCCCCTCTTAACATATTATATTCTTTTTCTTTATTCTCTTGAGTCATCAGATTTAGATTATCCAGACGGAGGCTAAGCCAGTAGCAGCAGTTTGTTTAGTACTAAAAAGCAAAGGTAATGAAAGAATTCTTCGGTTAGTTCTCTTGGTGCAATCTCGCAAACAAAACCAGCTTAACTAATCAATCTTTTAATCTGTTTCTCTTTATCTCTCCTTTAGACTACTACTTAAAGTTCCTGACACAACACATAGCAGTCGAAGATGGGTGTAAGCTTTCGTCTCTACTTTCTAATTAAAATTGTTTATATAATGCTGTTGAATTTCATACATATTATAGGGAAGTTTCTAAGCTGTTTGATATATGATCCTGTGTTCGTACGTACGTACGTAGTACGGGATAAATTATAGCTCCCTTTTTAGTTTACTTTCCATGTCATAAAATCGGGTTGTGAATTGTGATAGTGATTACTCTCTCTTAATTAGTACAGTATTGATGATATTTTTCATAATTGGATTGCGATTTTTTTCTCATATAGTATATGGTTTATGTATATATCGAGTGACCTATTTCCATTGGGATCTATGTATGTCTGTTGATATCATCAATTATGAGGAGTGGCTTAATGTGTCACGCCATAAGTTATGGAGAGTCTCATGTCAGAACAAGTCAAAGGTAACGGTTTCGGACCAGACCTCCAGCGAGTACTAAGGTAATAATCATAAGATTTAAGTGGTTTTTATTACTATATTTTAGTGGATGTTTGTTTTAAAAAAAAAATTAGTGGATGTGTTTTGATATAATTAATGTGAATTTTTAAATGTTGAAACAGAGCTCTAGCTATAACGCTTAATAGTCTTCACAAGCGTTGTCGCTTTCATGGTAATATTGATGAAGCAAGCTTATTCGACAATATTATTGTAAACCGCAACGGGGTGGAATTGAAAACTCAGTCTAGAGCAAGTAAGTAGTATAATTATGTTTTCTTTTTTTGATTTAATTATAACAATAAGTTATTTCAAATCTTAAAATTTTTAAAAAGTTTAATAAATATTTATTGTTTATATGTATCATTAAGTTTTTGTTAATTATATAAGTAAATTATTTCAAATCTTAAAATTTTTATAAAAAGTTTAATAAATATTTATTGTTTATGTGTATTAACAGGTATGATGAATCCATATAGTGGTATGTTGAAAGATTTAAAAGGGTTCATAGATTTGATTAAATACATTGGTGACAAGCACAAACCTAACGGCATGAGTCTCCCAATAGAATATAACCAATTCTTGGATCTGATTAATGAGTTCCAAAGTTTGTTGAATCAAACAAATCTTGAACCTCGTATGTACGGCGATTTCAGGTATAGTAATGTCCAATTATAATATATATATATTTTGCTCGTTCCTTTTGACTCTATGTTGAATCAAACAAAACTCCAATACTATTCTATATAAGTAATTCGATAGTTTAAGGTATAATATATATGTCCAGTGTTTTTTTTTTTTTTTATGGAATATGTCCAGTTTATAAGTGAACTATTTTGATTGTGAATTACAGGGAAGCAGAATTTTGGATATTCAGCTTTCCAGTTTTCCTTACTCCTCATGAGAAGTGTGAGTATATTGAAAAGGTGTGGAGCATAAAAAGAGAGTACGAAGACATCTTTAATAGGGTGAAGCTTTCCGAGGATCCGTACTGGTTAACATCTATAACGAATCAAAAGTTTCTGGAGACTGCACGTAGAGCTACTAATCCTGTTACTCGTTATTGCAAATATCATAACAATCCAACTGGGAGATTTCAATATTTCCATTACAGCATCGATCGTTCGGGAGAGTCGGGAGAGTTACCTAATACAGCTGCCCAATACTTCCACGATACATTCCCATATGCGTTTGGTGAAATGCATATTGCCTTATACAAGTACCTCCCAGAAAATGGACCGTAAGTAGTGTAAATATTAATTGATTTTTTATTAAAAAAAAAGTTGTGTAAATATATGCATATATTATATTGGGTTATATCTAACAAATGATTTACCTATTGTCTCTAGATATTTTTTGCGGATTAAAGAATTGGCGAGTGGTCCTTATAACCCTTTTATAGGGGTATGTATACAAGATTGACCTATCTTAGACGCCTTTATTAATCATCTAATGAAACTTTTTTAATTTGCCTTAAAATTAGCTTCATTTTTCTATTTGCTGTGGAAGGTACTAGCTAATATTAATTATCTTTTTGCTGTAGTGATGGGATTAGAACTTTGGTGATCAGAGAGTTCGATGCATCTTTTGTTGGGATTTGGGGGCTAGCTCGAGCTCGTTCTCACAAGGAAATCATATGTTCATGATAATTTCTTAAAATTTTTTTTTGGCTGCCTTGAACTTTTATGGCTTTTGGATTGGTCTTGGATGGCTTTTATGTTCATGGCAATTTCTGTTGGATTTTCTTTCTTCTTCTTTTTTTTGGGTGATATTATGTCTCTGTTGGATTTCTGCTATGTTTTTTTTTCCTTATTTATCATACGGGTGAGCAAATGTCCGTTTTTTCCCAGTCACAATTTTAGCCTAAACTCAACTCTATGGAATATTTATAGTTAGTCTTATAATTAAGAATTGCCAATTGCTCTTTTATTTTTCCTAATAGCTAAAACTCAAATTAGAGTACTTGTGCGGAGAATCAGCATTCAATTAACTGAAAATAATAACGCTTTTTGTTTTTTCCCTAACAAAAAATAATGTTTTTTTAATGGCAGAAAATGTTTTGCCTGTTGCAAATGTAGAATCAAACATGTGTTTGAATGTTTCTAGGGCCTTATAATCGGAGAGATTATTAGGTGGATCGTCCTGACCAATAAAATTTTGACAAATCAGAGTTTTTCCTACAATTTCTAAAACCCTAGCCAATTAATGTCTTAAATTTAGGGACTTACCCTGTAAATCTAATCTAATGAAACTAGGGGTTAAACCTGGTGCTAAATTTGTGCCTAAATTTTAGGAAGAAATTTGACTTGTCAAAATTTTATTGGTCGGGATCACGAATGACGTCGTGGACCCGATCCACCTAATAATATCTCTTATAATCGGCTAAGAGGGAAGTGCAATTATAACATTGGAATGACACGTCAATCATGTAATCCAATATGCTTCGGTACTATAAAATGCCTTAATCGGCCCATGCTTAAAAGGTCATAGCGGTTCTAATAGGCCGAGACATAGGATAACTCTGTTTCTACTGTGTCATACGCTAAAAAATCATACTTGCCTTCTTCAGGTATAAGATAACTATGTTTCTACAGTGTCATCATCCTGCTAAACCATAAAGAAAAAGAAAAGCTTAGTTAAGTTTCAGATACAAGAAAGGGTTTTTTAAGATCCAAATGAACCTACAAAATTCTCAACATGATTCTAGGATATGGGAGTTACATATGGGAGTGAGACCAACATATGATGGTTGCATGACAAGCATAAAAAAGGGGTTTTCAGATTGAAAAGCTCTCTCAAGAGCCAAAAGCTTTTCACCAGCCTTGAGTTTTTTAGTCAGTTTCTCCAAGCATTCAGACTCTAAATCGATCACTTATGTTGGCTGAATCACTACTTGTCATTATTAAAGGATTCACATGTGAGGGAACATCCCACATCATGAAGAGATGGGTTTTTAGAGTGGCATATATACATGAAGGACCCAAGAAACCATTAGTCTAGGCTTTTGAGTTCAGGTTGGTGTCCGACATGTATATGGGCTGCTCGGTGGGCCTTAAACCAAGGCAGGGCCCAGATTCCTCTCCCAACAAGTGGTATTAGAGCTTGGTTAGACTCGATTGGAGTGACCATCCAAGGGCGTGCAAATTGCGGAGTGTTGGTCACTTGCACTCCGAGGGTTAAGTCTTGGATGGCCAGGAGTGGCCATAAACACGGAAAACCTGGTGTGACCATCGAAGGGCGTGCAAATTGCGGAGTGTTGGTCACTTGCACTCCGAGGGTTAAGTCTTGGATGGCCGGAAACTGGCTTAAGACTTGACGGGATTGGGCCGCACGGGGGAGAGATGAGGATTTACAAGTAAATCGGGATTGGGCCGCACGGGGGAGATCGTTAAGGGATTCACATTTGAGGGAACATCCCACATCATGAAGAGATGGGTTGTTAAAGTGATATATATACATGAAGGACCTAAGAAACCATTAGTCTAGACTTTTGGGTTCAGGTTGGTGTCCGACATGTATATGGGCTGCTCGGTGGCCTTGAACCACGGCAGGGCCCAGGTTCCTCTCCCAACAGTCATCTTCTTATAAGGCCGAGGACATGGAATTTTTCTGCTTGGGGCTGGAGGGATTTCCTCTATATAGTCATCATCTTCCGATTCAGATTCATCCAGAATTCCTATCTTGAAGAACTAAAGTGGTTTACTGGTAAACATTAAACGACCATTGCTTTTCTGGTCACCAGGAGGAACCATTGTTTTACTTGAAAAGCTCTTTGAGAGGTGCAAAGTTAGCAAACCAAGTTTTAAAATAATAATAAAGCAACTTAAACATATATGGTTGCCTGGGTAATAAATTCTCAACAGTTTACTTTCCATCCTCTTTGAATGCTGAAACATTTTCTTACTTTCTTCCTTCTAGCTTCTTTCATTATTATGGAAAATAGAGTAATTGCTGCAAAAGCCAAAAAATATTGAGTGTTTCACATAAAACTACACTCTTGTTAGGTCAAGCAGGGCAGAGTTCCAAGGGTAGTTGGTCGTACATTGGCCAGAAATCAGAGAAGTAAAGGCAGTTCAAAGTATAATGGAAAATTACCGGTTTTTTGACATACAAGTAAGAGTTTGTTGAGATATAAAGATCATCAAATCATTAGTTCTTCCTAGAGTTAAGATATAAAGATCATCAAAGATAATAAGAGTGTGTTGAATCTCATTATTCAACTAGCCTGCCATTTGGGCACCCATAAATCATATGTCTCTTGCCACCATAATTGCGGCAGATGATAGGGGCTCCCCTACATTCCCTGCTCATATGGCCTACTTGATTGCAGCTCCGGCAGACCACATCATGATAACCACTGTTCCAGCAGCCACCAGAACGACCCTTCTTTGCAAGAATACGACCCTTGGAGCATTGCCTAGCCAAATGACCAGAGGTGTTACACAAGTTGCAAACAAGATCATTGTCACATTCACGAGCTATATGACCTATTTTCCGGAAATTCTTGCATGATTTATCATTTGCACAATCAGCAGCTATATGTCCCAACCTATAGCAGTTGTTCCAAAGTCTCGTGTCTCTAGATTGCTTTTCGGGATCGTGGTAGTCTTTGGCAGGGTGTCCAGCTTTGCCACATGAGCAACATATGCCTTCATTGGGACAGTGACTGGCCACATGCATACGCTCTCGACAATTTCAACATTGTGCATGTACGATGCACTCAGATGTAATGTGCCAGTGTCACGGGCTCATTAATTAAGTAAGCGTCGTGCGACCTTAGGCTTAAGCGAACAACTTGCTTTGATGCCTAAGTTCAACATATCTCTTCACTTACTAGTGCTTAAGCTAGCAAAGGGTGTTATGATGGTTAGTAGGTTTGTTGCTAATACTTAAGCTAGGAAAGGGTGTTATGATGGTTAGTAGGTTTGTTGGAAAAGGGTGAGAGTTGGTGTGTGGGAAGTTAATCACAAATAGTGTAAGAGTGGGGGAAATATACAAGTGTATAACTCATCAAATATGGTGGTTACAAATGATGGAGGAAGCTCCCTATTAATAGGTGAGGCTCCTTGAAATGGATGGCCAAGATTAGGCCACGTGTCATGATCCTAAAGGTCCTCTAGAGCTTTATAGGCTATTTACATGGATAAGTATCTTAAAAATACCATACAAAGTCAGTTTGGACCCTCTAGACCCTTTCTGACGCATTTTGGCCGGTGCGTGGCTGGTGCTAGGAGCGTTTAGAAGTTTCCAGAAGCTTCTGTAACCTATCCCGCGCATTGGGCTACAAGCCGCGCGCGCTAGGGCCTCTCTGAGTGCAGGCCACCCGCATCTTGGGCCAACAAGTGGCCCAAGTGTCAGACAGCCCCAAGCCAAGTGTTGCCCATGCCTTATGCTTGTCGGATGGATGCCGATGCTTTCTCCAAACTCGACATGTCTCACCCGATGTGTCGGAAGGCCTTAGTCCGTGTCATTCTCCCCCAACTAGCTCAGCAACGCCCTCATCGCCTCTTCCTCATGGAAGCGCCGGATATGATCCTCGAATTGCCATAGTGCCTAGGCTGGTTCCCAACTAGCCTCACTCTCGGGTTGCCCCTTCCAAAGCACTAAGTACTCATTCTTTTGCTCACGTCCCTTCCTCTTATGTCCCACCGTCCGCTCGGCAAGGATGGCTTGAACCTCCTTCTCGAACCTTGTCTTCACGCGGAATGGTGCACGTATTGACTTGCTTCGTTTCCAGGTCTTCCTCATCAGCATGATATGGCTTTAATAAGCTCACATGGAAAACAGGGTGCATTCAGAACTTATACCCTCGTTTGACGATTTGTGTTGTAGTGTTCCAAATTTGGGTTTAGGGTTTCAAAAATTGGCTTTAGGGGTTTCGAAAATTGGGTTTGAGCGATTCAAAAGTGGGTTTGATTCATTATTTGGGTTTTGTAAAATTTAGTTTTTCATTGGGTTCATGAATCATAAGAAATTGGGTTTTAGGGATTCAATTTAGGGCTTTGATTTTGGGGTTCTTCTGCTTCAATATTGATGGTTTTACACTTTGTTGTTCAATCTTCTCCCAAAACATTGTTTATTGGGTGTTAGAAGTGAAAGAGTTCGGCTGGTGGGTTTACAATCATATACAGGTATGAACTACTAATAATTAAATATTTCATGCTGTTTGCTAATTTGTGGGTATTATTTTAGCAATAAATTTATCATTTAGATGTGTTTGTGAGGCTTCATTTATTAAGCCAATATTCATAATCTTTTTCATATGTGTTAGTAAACGCCAAAAGAAAGGAATATATTGCTGATGAAACTGGCCAGATCTATAATGCTTGTAGTCAGAGAACAAGCCAGAGTCTTTGAGCAAATCTGCTCCAAGTAATCAAGTGCCCCATCGAAATTTTGATTCTTTATCTAATATATATGTCTAAACGATAGTATTATCAAGAAATTTAGCAACCTCATGCTTTTAGAATTTTTTATCGAATATTATTAATTTTTAAATCTAAGATTACTAAAAAAGTTGTAATGAATAATTAAAGAGATATGTAGGGTTAAAAAATAGTGAGTTTGATTTATTGATATATAGATTGATGGTTAGTTAAAGTTCTTATATATAGAATTAGGAGTTTAATTTTATTAATTTATTCTATGTGTATATGTTAATCAATCTTAGTGTTTCATTAATATTTTCAACAAATTTTATTCTTATTATTATTATTCTGATATCAGTAATATCTAATTATACTATTTCAATCTCTCCAAAATAAATTTCACAATTCAACCAAACAAATCTGGACCTATATGTCAAATCTATACTATATATAAAAGTACGAGTTTTGTAAAACTTTTGAATCGACTATTATACCCTTATTTTTCTAATTGAATCGACCATTATATCCTTATTTTTCAAACATATTTCTTAAATGCCATTACTTAACTATTATAGTTTTATTCTACTAAAAACTCTATTTTTATTCTATTAAATTTAATATCTTTATAATTACTTTAATTTTACCATTGTACTATTTTTTCAAAATATAGAGTTTTATTCTACTAAAAACTCTATTTTCATTTAATTAAATTCAATATTTTATAATTATTTTATTTTTACCATTTTAATTTAAAAAGTTATTATGATTGACATCTTACTATTTGATAGTTTATAATAATGTATTATGATTAAACTTTATTATTTCCCTAATGTACAATTATTTTATTTGACTTATAATTAATTTTTTGCTTGATAAAAATTTGCTATATAATTAAAAAATCTAACATTCTTATAACTATGTCATTTTTACCATTTTACTATTTTAATTAAAAAAACCTAGATGTATTAGAAAATTTTAAATATACTTTTATAGTTTTACTCAACTAAATACTCTATTTTTATTTAATTAAATCTAATATCCTTATAACTATTTTGTTGTTATCATTTTACTATTTTAATTAAAAAAAAACCTTAGATATATTAGAATTTTTTAAAAATATATTCTCTTACAATATTTTTAGAAATAAACTTTTACAATTATTCTACTAAAAACTCTATATTTATTCGATTAAATTGAATATTTTTAATAAATATTTTATTTTTTACCATTTTTACTTTTTAAAAATATTTGGAGTATTTTTTTTTGTAGTTTATTGGATTCCATTTTCAATTATTATATAAACTAATAAAAGTATTATTATCAAG